>JARPMJ010003377.1:0-82500 GCA_033366665.1 Phoxinus dragarum
GAAAAACCCAGTTACTCATTGTTAATGATCGTCGTGTCATAATATTGCAGACACAAAGACCATAGATCTAAATTCGATTTTAATGAATACTTATAATAATGTATATTCAGTTGAAAAACTGTGTAGTTTATACTAGTCTTGCATTTTTATATCTTATCAATATAATTGTAATAAACTGCTTACCATTTTACTGTAAACCAAACGGATCACTCCAAGAAATCAACTATTTAAATCACAAAATATATTTTTATTACTAATTTTACCAAAACTTAAACCCAGAATAGTAAAGTAAAAATTAACACAATAAAACTTAAAACCAGAACAGTAAAGTATAAATTAACCCAATAATAAAACTTAAAATGTCAGAAACAGTAAGTTATTAATAAAAGTGCTAGAAAATGTTGTTAAAACAGTAAACAATTACAGTATTAAATCACAAATCAAGTAAAATTAAGCATCACACACATACACACATATATATATATATAGCCTATATTAGGGGTGTAACGATACACGTATTCGTATTAAACCGTTCGGTGTTCGGTACGCATTACAAACCAAACGGTTTGTTGGACCATTTTTCCTGCTGAACAAAACTTGTTATTTCAAATGTAGGCGCTGTCACGATCCACACACAGACGAAACAGTTAGATCCAGATGCAGTATTTATTGAGGAAATCCGTAACTCATAACAGGAACAGATACGGACACCGGCTCAGGAACAGATACGGACACCGGCACAGGAACAGATACGGACACCGGCTCAGGAACAGACACCGACTGAATGAGAGTGTCCGGGGGTTCCAACCGGACTGGAGGCTGCCATCTTGGTGTTGTGTGCAGCCCAGGCACGCAGGACAGCAACCGTATAAAAAGTGAAGACGGCCCTCTTGACCGTGGCAGGACTGACGGGAACAGCCTCCGGCACAGGAACAGTCTCTGCATCAGCAGACGTGCTGTGCCTCCTCCATGCATGAAGTACCGCCACTGCATAAAAGAGGAAGACAGCCCTCTTGGCCGTGGCAGGACTGATGGTGGGCAGCTCCGAGACGATCTCAGGGCTGACAGCGGGCTGCATGGGGGACAACCTCCGGGATGACAGCGGGGCTGCACGGGGACGACCTCCGGAACCAGAGCGGGCTGCACGGGGACGACCTCCGGGATGACAGCGGGCTGCATGGGGACAACCTCCGGGATGACAGCGGGCTGCACGGGGACGACCTCCGGAACCAGAGCGGGCTGCATGGGGACAACCTCCGGGATGACAGCGGGCTGCACGGGGACGACCTCCGGAACCAGAGCGGGCTGCACGGGGACGGCCTCCGGGATGACAGCGGGCTGCACGGGGACGACCTCCGGGACGACAGCGGGCTGCACGGGGACGGCCTCCGGGACGACAGCGGGCTGCACGGGGACGGCCTCCGGGACGACAGCGGGCTGCACGGGGACGACCTCCAGGGCGACAGCGGGCTGCTAGAGGGCGACCTCTGGGTCTTTGGGGAGACTAGAGGTCTTCCTTCTCCTCCGCCGTTTCGGATGGCGATGTGCAGGCTCTGGGCTGGATGGAAACCGTGGCGAACAGAGCTCTTGGCTGGGCGGAATCAGCGGCGGATGGAGCTCTGGGCTGGACATCACCAGCCCAGGGTCGAAGAGGGGCCAGAGTGGAGAATGGTGTTGGGATTCCTCTCGACCACCTCCTCCACTGCGGCCTCCACTGGTCCTGCGACATCTGACCAACCGGGTCCCCTCAAAAAATTGTCTTCCCTCCCGCTCGGTGGCTGGGGAAGAGACATTAAAACACATACCGCTGGATCTTGTTTGTGACGGAGTCCTTCTGTCACGATCCACACACAGATGAAACAGTTAGATCCAGATGCAGTATTTATTGGGGAAATCCGTAACTCATAACAGTCCAGGCAGGGGTCAAAATCCAAATAAGCAATCTGAAACACAAAACAATAAACAGGCAAAAACAGAGCGGAAACAGACCTCAAAAGTGGTGTGATGAATAACAAGGACTCTGTGACAATGACTGGACAGGCAGGGTATAAATACACAGACACAAACAAGGTGAGGGGAAACAGCTGCGTGCGATAATCAATGATGAGACAGACAAGGATGATGGGAAATGTAGTAATAATAAGTGTAGGACACCGTGGGGGAAAGAGGACCTCTAGTGGTACACAAACCAGACACTGTGACAGGCGCGTGGCAAGCCCGCTCATAATGTGAGAGATGCTGGCGTGACCACAACATTGACCAACATCAAATGGCAAACTTAATGTAAGTGGAACTAAACTGCGCTACTCATTATTTTGTGCTTCACGGACCGTTTATCAGTTTGGACCAATGCAGCACGAGCCGATCTTGATCAAGCGACACTGTTACTAGACAGCGCTAAGAGATCCAGTAAAGAAAGCATTTGAATTCGCTACTTAAGTAATAACATCGCTGCGAGATCTAGTGAGAAACATTCACATTTCTCCGTTATTAACGGATCAAACAGCGATGACGTAGAAAACCAGGAAGAAACATTGTGCCATGTACAAGTGTATTGTATTGAACCGAACCGTGAATTTTGTGAAAGTTACACCCCTAATATATTCACGGTTCTGTATGATACGATACACTGGTGTCACGGTTCGGTACATTTTCGACATTTTTTATTTTATTAAAACTAACATCATGAAGTATGATAATTTTTTACTTTTAGCAATGATGGAGCTATACTTGACATATAAAACAAGCTACTTATAAAAAATGAAATGTAATATTGTAGTAGTTATAAACAAAGATTAGATTTTAGATTAACATTTGAGGGCAGCAATTTTATTCATAATGTCAAAATAAAACCGACGTAACTTTACTTGACAGTAGGCCTACAATGTTTCTTCCTGGTTTCCACGTCAGCACTGTTTGATCCGTTAACTTATTCATTATGGCGCTTTTCCACTGCATGGTACGGCTCGGTTCAGCTCGGTACGGTTCGACTCGGCGCGGAACGGTTCGGCTCGCTTCGCTTTTCCACTGCGTGGTACGACTCGGTACGGTTCGGTTCACTTTAGCTCGGTTGCTTTTCCACTGCAGTTAGTACCGCTTCAAAGTGGGTGGGACTGATCGTTAATAGTTGTAGGTCCTGTAGCTGTGCTACTTCCGCTCCTCGGCAACCTTAGAGGAACGTCTGCACCTCGTCCACTGAACACGATTCAGCCATTTCTTGTTAGATTTTTTTTTACTTTTTTTGTCAAGTAAATACTCTAAAAACAGGTGCTACCGCGTTGGCTGTTGTCTGGCTATTTAAATCTAGCGGGTTTAGTGTCTCGTGTCGCAAATACAATGACGCTGAAGTGACGATTCTGTCTGACCAATCAGTGATCTCCAGTGTTTTCACGTCACATTATAGTATCGGTACGGTACGCTTGGAACCTCAACAGAGGTGGTACCATTTAAAGCGAGCCGAAGCGAGCCGTACCGTACCGTACCATGCAGTGGAAATGCGCCATAAGTGAGCCGTACCGAACCGAGCCGTACCATGCAGTGGAAAAGCGCCAAAGCGTGCCGTGCCGTACCGAACCGTACCATGCAGTGGAAAAGCGCCATTAGATACTAGTACTTATTATTAGATGCTAGTCATTAGATACTAGTTCTTAATTATTACGTACTAGTAGCTATTAAAAAGACACTAGTACTTATTCATTAGATACCAGTACTTATTATTAGATACTAGTACGTATTCATTAGATACCAGTACTTATTATTAGATACTAGTACTTATTTTGATAATGACTAGTAACTATTCTTTTGTTGAATGTTTGTTGTAAAATGTTGCCATTAACTTCCAGGGGTCAGTCAGATATCAACTATTCCGTTATGTTATTATTCATTAGGTACTAGTACTTATTTTTAGATACTAGTAGTGTTGTCACGGTACCATAATTTCAGTTTTCGGTACCAATACCCGTGAAAATCCACGGTTCTCGGTACCAATTTCGGTACCAAAGCTTAATTTAGATTAAATTTGCATATATTAAAGTGTATAACCATTTGTTAGATAACATTAGATAAAATTACCTAACAATAAACACTAGTTATACACTGAAGCAATTATTCTCCTTGGGGTAATTTAAAAATACATTTTTAAAATCAAAAGTTTTATCTGTTCATGAACCATCAAGTATTTGTATTAAATAACATTCACAAACATACATTAATGTTGTAAAAATATATTGTTCACTCAATGTGTTGATGTTAGATAAGGCATTAAGTAATGTTAATGAATGGTAGCCTATCTTATTGTAGTGTTACCAACTAAACAGGAGATAAAACGTGTTTTATTTGACTGTCCTTTTATTTAATCCAAAACTGCGTTCATATTTAATTTTAAAATGGATTTTAAACAAGATACATCCGCACACGATACCATTTTAGGGGCCGTTCATATATCGCGTTTTATGCGCGTGCAAATTCGTTATTTCAAATGTAGGCGTGCGGCTTATAATAGAAGCATCTCAACAAGTCATGTGACAAAAACCAGCGGCCTTTCCGTAACAACATGGAAAGCTCGGCCGAACAGCTGATCATAGCTGTACAGGGCGGCTTTTTATTTCTCATCTCAATGAATATATCTAGTAGTAAAGTTAATGCAAGGGCTAGAAATTATTTGATGATACTTCCTCGTCATCATGGAGAGCGCAGTTTGCACCGCTTTCTCCTGTCCACAAGCGCGTGCTTTCCCGTTGCGTCTGCCGTTGCTAGGCAACCATGAACAGAAGCGCGCCTGGAAAACGAATTTGCACGCGCAAAAAACGCGCTTATGTGAACGGCTCCTTCCTCCTTTCTGGTCAACAAGTGGATTCAGAGCCACCGCATAAGCAGTGCCTCCGGTCGCCATGTCTCAGTGTGTTTATGAAGAGGACGCAACTGTGCACCGTTCGGACAGCGCGTCAAGAACCGGATTAACCCGATACTTCGGTACCACCGGTACTTAAGAAAAGCTGGTACCGTAACCATTTAATTTTTTTAGTACCGAAATGGTACCGAAGTACCGGGTCTTTTGACAACACTATTACGGTACCAGCTTTTCTTAAGTACCGGTGGTACCGAAGTATCGGGTTAATCCGGTTCTTGATGCGCTGTCCGAACGGTGCACCGTTGCGTCCTCTTCATAAACACACTGAGACATGCCGTCCGGCGGCGCTGCTAATGCGGTGGCTCTGAATCCACTTGTTGACCAGAAATGAGGAAAGAGCCGTTCACATAGCGCATTTTTTGCGCGAAATTCGTTTTCCATGCGCTCTGTTTATGGTTGCATAGCAACGACAGACGCAACGGGAAAGCACGCGCTTGTGGAAAGGAGAAAGCGGTGCAAACTGCGCTCTCCATGATGACGAGGAAGTATCATCAAATAATTCATTGATTTCTTTATTCATTGAGATGAGAAATAAAAAGCCGCCCTGTACAGCTATGATCAGCTGTTCGGCCGAGCTTTCCATGTTGTTACGGAAAGGCCGCTGGTTTTTGTCACATGACCTGTTGAGATGCTTCTATTATAAGCCGCGCGCCTACATTTGAAGTAACAAATTTGCACGTGCATAAAACGCGATACGTGAACGGCCCCTAAAGTGGTATCGTGTGCGGCTGTATCTAGTTAAAAAGGCCTTTTAAATATGAACGCAGTTTTGGATTAAATAAAAGGACAGTCAAGTCAAATAAAACACGTTTTATCTCCTGTTTAGTTGGTAACACTACAATAAGATACCATTCATTAACATTACGTAATGCCTTATCTAACTTCAACACATTGAGTGAACAATATATTTTTACAACATTAATGTATGTTTGTGAATGTTATTTAATACAAACACTTGATTGTTCATGAACAGATAAAACTTTTGATTTTAAAAATGTATTGGTAGGCTACATTTTTAAATTACCCCAAGGAGAATAATTGCTTCAGTGTATATAACTATTGTTAGGTCATTTATCTAATGTTATCTGACAAATGGATATACACTTAATATATGCAAATTTAATCTAAATTAGCTTTGGTACCGAAATTGGTACCGAGAACCGTGGATTTTTACAGGTATCGGTACCGAATACTGAAATTTTTGGTACCGTGACAACACTATACCGTAACCATTTCATTTTTTTAGTACCGAAATGGTACCGAAGTACCGGGTCTTTTGACAACACTAAATAATAGTACAGGTATTTGTTCAATAAATACTAGTACCTATTAAATATATACTAGTAGCCTACTTATTCATTAGCTACTATTACTTATTCAATACTAGTACTTATTCAATAGATACTAGTACTAAGTCATTAACTACTAGTACCTATCAAATAGATTAGATACTATAGTACTTATTCCTTAGATACTACCTATTAATTAGATACTTGTACTTATTAACTCGCTACTAGTACTTATTCAATAGATACTAGTATATTTATTAGATATACCGGTTGTATTTATTCCAAATGTTACTAACGTTAGTAAGATTGTTAATTGAACTTTACAGTGGCTGTTCTGACTAGTCATAGCTAAATAATAAGCACTAGTAGCTAATGAATAAGTACTAGTAATTAATGGGATACTAGTATCTAAAAAATAACTAGTTGCATGAAAATAGATACTAGTCGGTTTAAATGATTAAATGTTAAAAAGGCTTGCCATAGAAAGTCGGTTTGAAGCTGATTGGCGCCAACTAACTTAAGCTAACGTTAGCTTAAGTAGGCTAGCTAGAGGAAAATACATTTGAATGATGACTTAGCTGGACCTACTGGGACTAACGAAAAAAAACTTTATGATAACATTTCGGGAATCACTTACTATTAGTATTACCAATATTATAACATACTTACAAAGTCCTTGATGGGGACGTCAAGAGCAACACGAGACAGCGACACGAGACGAAGACAGCCTTCCTTGGTGCGGACTGCGCGCGTGGACTGCAGTCACATATCCCTCCGCCACAGAACTGGAGAAACTTGTATTCCGAGCATGTTCAATATTCAAAAATCGCAGTACCATGTTAATAAAAGTAAAAAAAAAAAAAAATCAAAATAATCCCTATTATTTATTATCAGTATAAAGGTAGAACTGTTTTTCACAGGGGAGGGATACCACGATCTACTTGGAACAGGAAATAGTACCCAAAAACCGCGTTTTCCACCACTCTTAATAATAAATAAAAAAACGAAAAATATACATATTATCCGAAAAACATCTATGCTTATCACTTTTTTTTTAAATATAATTTTATTAAGCAGCATACACGTAATAAATAAAAAATAACAACAAAACAATATAAAATAAATGGACAAATTTACAGCTGACATTTGGAGGAGTATAATTGTTATGGGTGAAATTTAACATTAAATTTAACAATTTAAACATATTTCACACATATTTGGGCTTGGTCCCATGTTGCTGAAGGGGTCAAGGTGGCCAGCTTTGAACAGATGCTCTTTTGGAACCGGGCACAGGCCTTCAAAGAGCACTTAAGGCTCAATATATAATTGGAAATAGTTACCCATCACCCTCAAACAAAGACGAATAAAAAAAGACAATAAATGAATCACTTTTTCTAGAATATAAATGTAATTTTATATAAAACTTTAGAATAAATATAGTCCATATGGACTGGAAGAAGTGTGTCACCGTCTGCCTTTGTCCCCTATTCCCAGTTCCCAAAAATCATGTGGCTATAATTTACATGTTATCAGTTTCACATAGCCCAAATCTATTTATTGACAGTTATTTGGTTTATTCCTTGAGTTTGAGGGACTTGTCATCTTGATCTGTATATTTGTGCCAACCTGCCTGTATCCTATACCTCTCAGAGATCATAAAAAATCAGTAAAGTCATCCTTCCACTGCTTTCCCCATGCTGACTGAAATGTGTGAAAGTATAAGAGCAAGGTGACCAAAATAATTTAATTATGTAGAGAAGGTTGAATGCAATACACAATCGTGATACTGAAAGGGATACAAAAACCGTTTATATAGCCAATATGCATAGATGAACACACTTAGCACATAGGGTGATAACTCTGAGGTTATTTGCAAGGTGTCTGCCAGCCAGTTTATGTTAGCAAGCAAACTTTAAAAACTGCCCCCAAAAAAACAGCTTGCTGGCAAAGTGCTAATTTCAAAATGTCACTGCTACAAACGAACGTTATTGTAACCAAAATATGTCTGAGTTTATTTGCAAAGTGACTGCTACTCCCCACAGTAGGCTGCTTAACACCGACTATCGAGTTGACCAAGTGAGGTTAGGTTACACATTTGTGGAGGTGTGCACGTCGAGCTACGGCGGGGCTCGGAGGGGGGTTCACAGAGGGGTCTGCTGGATGTGACGCAGAAACATAAATGTTGTCTTTAGCCATTTTGTCAGAAGATATGTAACATTGAGAAGGGGGGTTTAAACTTTCTTGATTTTACCACTTTAAACAACACCTTCAAAATAAATTGGATAAAGAACTTTAAGCCCTCCTATATCTGTAATCTGATCCCTAATGTTATTTTTTTTTATTCTTTTTTTTTCCAAACTAGGGGGTTTAAAATTCAATATTTTCGTGTTTTGTTGAACTTTTCTTCTACAAGCATTTAATAATAATAATACAAAAAAAAAAAAAAAAAAAAAATTAAAGCCTTTAGCCATGCCTTCAGCCAGCCTAAAATATTGCAGCATTCACCACTACAATAGGCCTATATAAATCAATAAAAAATTTACTGTCATTTTCTGGTTATAGCCATCGTGGACGTCTTTTTTATTATTATTTGTGGACGTTTCGATTGTGGCCTTAACATATTTTCTGTAATTTATTGACTAAATCTGGATGTCAACGGACATTTAGATTGTGGCCAGTATGAACGTCTTTTCTCAACTAGTTCTGGCTGTCAGTGGACGTTTAGTTTGTGGCCAGTTTGGACATCTTTATTCACGTCATTCATCGACTATCTCTGGATGTCAATGGACGTTTAGATTATAGTCAGTATGAACGTCTTTTCTCAACTAGTTCTGGCTGTCAGTGGACGTATAGTTTGTGGCCAGATTGGACATCTTTTTTCACGTCATTCATCGACTATCTCTGGATGTCAACGAACGTTTAGATTATAGTCAGTATGAACGTCTTTTCTCAATTAGTTCTGGCTGTCAGTGGACGTATAGTTTGTGGCCAGATTGGACATCTTTATTCACGTCCTTTACTGACTAGTTCTGGATGTCAACGAACGTTTAGATTATAGTCAGTATGAACGTCTTTTCTCAACTAGTTCTGGCTGTCAGTGGACGTTTAGTTTGTGGCCAGATTGGACATCTTTATTCACGTCATTCATCGACTATCTCTGGATGTCAATGGACGTTTAGATTATAGTCAGTATGAACGTCTTTTCTCAACTAGTTCTGGCTGTCAGTGGACGTATAGTTTGTGGCCAGATTGGACATCTTTATTCACGTCATTCATCGACTATCTCTGGATGTCAATGGACGTTTAGATTATAGTCAGAATGAACGTCTTTTCTCAACTAGTTCTGGCTGTCAGTGGACGTATAGTTTGTGGCCAGATTGGACATCTTAATTCACGTCCTTTACTGACTAGTTCTGGATGTCAACGAACGTTTAGATTATAGTCAGTATGAACGTCTTTTCTCAACTAGTTCTGGCTGTCAGTGGACGTATAGTTTGTGGCCAGATTGGACATCTTAATTCACGTCCTTTACTGACTAGTTCTGGATGTCAACGAACGTTTAGATTATAGTCAGTATGAACGTCTTTTCTCAACTAGTTCTGGCTGTCAGTGGACGTATAGTTTGTGGCCAGATTGGACATCTTTATTCACGTCATTCATCGACTATCTCTGGATGTCAATGGACGTTTAGATTATAGTCAGAATGAACGTCTTTTCTCAACTAGTTCTGGCTGTCAGTGGACGTATAGTTTGTGGCCAGATTGGACATCTTAATTCACGTCCTTTACTGACTAGTTCTGGATGTCAACGAACGTTTAGATTATAGTCAGAATGAACGTCTTTTCTCAACTAGTTCTGGCTGTCAGTGGACGTATAGTTTGTGGCCAGATTGGACATCTTAATTCACGTCCTTTACTGACTAGTTCTGGATGTCAACGAACGTTTAGATTATAGTCAGTATGAACGTCTTTTCTCAACTAGTTCTGGCTGTCAGTGGACGTATAGTTTGTGGCCAGATTGGACATCTTAATTCACGTCCTTTACTGACTAGTTCTGGATGTCAACGAACGTTTAGATTATAGTCAGAATGAACGTCTTTTCTCAACTAGTTCTGGCTGTCAGTGGACGTATAGTTTGTGGCCAGATTGGACATCTTAATTCACGTCCTTTACTGACTAGTTCTGGATGTCAACGAACGTTTAGATTATAGTCAGTATGAACGTCTTTTCTCAACTAGTTCTGGCTGTCAGTGGACGTAAAGTTTGTGGCCAGATTGGACATCTTTATTCACGTCCTTTACTGACTAGTTCTGGATGTCAACGGACGTTTAGATTATAGTCAGTATGAACGTCTTTTCTCAACTAGTTCTGGCTGTCAGTGGACGTATAGTTTGTGGCCAGATTGGACATCTTAATTCACGTCCTTTACTGACTAGTTCTGGATGTCAACGAACGTTTAGATTATAGTCAGTATGAACGTCTTTTCTCAACTAGTTCTGGCTGTCAGTGGACGTATAGTTTGTGGCCAGATTGGACATCTTAATTCACGTCCTTTACTGACTAGTTCTGGATGTCAACGAACGTTTAGATTATAGTCAGAATGAACGTCTTTTCTCAACTAGTTCTGGCTGTCAGTGGACGTATAGTTTGTGGCCAGATTGGACATCTTAATTCACGTCCTTTACTGACTAGTTCTGGATGTCAACGAACGTTTAGATTATAGTCAGTATGAACGTCTTTTCTCAACTAGTTCTGGCTGTCAGTGGACGTAAAGTTTGTGGCCAGATTGGACATCTTTATTCACGTCCTTTACTGACTAGTTCTGGATGTCAACGGACGTTTAGATTATAGTCAGTATGAACGTCTTTTCTCAACTAATTCTGGCTGTCAGTGGACGTTTAGATTATGGCCTGATTGGACATAATTTCTCAGTGTCATTAATCAACTAATTCTGGCTGTCAATGGACGTTCAGATCATGGCCTGGACGGACCGACGGGATATCAACCTGTTTTGTATGTCCACAGACGTCGCTTGCTCAGTGGGTTGTTAATGGTTTAGATGAAAATCAGTTTCTCGCTCTTTCATTCAGACGTTTGGTGTTCGGCGCCCTGTGGCGGATCATGCTGTATATTACACTAGACTCGTAAACCATTAAAGTCACTAAGAAATCAAAATGGACAATTCTTGTTTTTTATGGAATATTGCAGTGTTTATCGATGCTCGTCATTATTGTCCACTGCCATGTGTGCAGAGTTATAGTCAGGCCTGTGTGTGTGTGTGTGTGTGTGTGTGTGTGTGTGTGTGTGTGTGTGTGTGTGTGTGTGTGTGTGTGTGTGTGTGTGTGTGTGTGCGTGTGCGCGTGTGCGCGTGTGTGTGTGTGTGTGTGTGTGTGGCCTGTAGTGTGAACCGTGTTACTTTTCTTTGCGCTGGTCAAGATGGCCCAATCACAGTCCGCTATGAGCCATTGTACTGATATTAATGTATACAATGATGACATACACACACACACACACACACATATGTTTGTTGTTATTTTTGCTACTACTAATACATTTCCATTTTTTTTTCTTTTACATTTGTGTCTAAAATGAAATGAATAGATTTAAAACATTATAGTTAAGCAAGCAAGAGCCAGTTGTAGTGTATGTGTTTGAACACTAGGTGGCGTAATAGAATTGAGTTTTGTCCTGGTTTAAATCTTTCACAATGATAAAACTGTTGTGCAGAAATGTGGTTCACATACAGTGGGGTCTTAATAAAAAATGTTTTTTTTTTTTCATTTCCCCTTTAATTATCATTAGGATTTAATAATAAATTGCATGATCAACCTATAAGAGAGTTATTTAGTAATTTGCTTGAAAAGATCATTCATGATTTATGATTATTTACTCTACAGTCAGGCTGCAGAACCATTGAAGAACCTTTACTTTTAAATGAGTGGTGTTTACCACGTTAACAGTTTGTTGGTTACTCTGGCTGGTTGTCAGGGCGTTGCTCTGCAGTTGCTTTTTTAATGTGTGTTTTTTTGTGCAGTTTCTAGGGTATTCTGTTTTGTTGCCAGGGTGTTGCTATGTCGTTACTAATGTGTCTTATGTGAGTTTTACTTTTTACTATGCAGCAGGGTTCTCAAGTTTTATCAAAAGCTTGGAGTGAGATCACATGCGGTTAGGGGAGGAGCCCTAATGGAGCCCCGCCCCCACCCCTCAATTTTACCCATTGTTCATAATTAACCAGCACAAATAGAAATTTTAACAATTGGTAAATCTGATAAATGACAGAGCAATTTATCACATCAAATATACTCTTTAATATTATATTCAAAATTACAAATATACAAAAATATAACAAATTGCTCCAAACTGTTTGGAAAAAAAACTAATATTTTTGCATTGTGTGTGTGTGTGTACGTACAAGAGTACACACTCCAGCTTATTTTGACAGGATATAAAATATTAACCAGAGCACTCTGCTTTAATACATGTAGCCTTGGCTTAATGTAACTAGAAAGACTATTAATACAGTATAATATACAATTTAAAATAAAATGAAGAAATACATTCACTCCTTCCTTAACATTTCCCTTAGTTTTTTCAGATAACGTAAGCTAGCCAAACTGAGCCAAAGCTTCTGGCCAGGTTGCAAAGTAGTTGTAGAGCTTTTGACTGCATCAATAATAATGTATATGGGCTATATATTAAATGTTCTAGGCTAAAAATGTTACACAAGCTTTCTTCCAACTTACCTTCTCCATCACGTGTGTTCGTGCGATGTTGTTGGTTACCTAGTAACGAACGTACGGTAGCCGAGAATGTTCCGTCAACTTCCGTGTGTTCGCGACTTCGCGCATCGATCCATGTTGCCTAGTAACGAACGCAATCTGGCCGAAATACGTGCGGGCGGCAGGAAACTTCACTTTGTGTGTCTGCGCCTTGTATACAACGTTATATATAAAGTTTACAGGACAACTTGGTTGGCATTGTTTTTTCAGCGTGAGAAATACACGGTGTGGCGTGTGAGCGTGTGAACTGGTTGAATTGCGTGTGTCTCACGGCCAATGCGTGAGACTTGAGAACCCTGCTATGCAGTTTATAGATTATATAAGGGTGGAGCCGAACCCGAATACGGTATTCGGAAAGGCACCAAATAACGTGTACAATAACAAATACTTATTTTGAACAAATACTTTAAAAAATATTTGTATTCGGGAACAAAAAAAACTTTATATTAAAAACCTGCGTTTCCTCATGAGACCGCAGTGCATGCCCGGATGAGTGAGAGTGACGGACACAGGCTGCTCCACACAGCAACAGAGAGGGCTCGGCTGAGCGAAAAAACACTTAACTCCATCACTATTTTTGTTGAATAGATGTTTGTACCTTAACTGGGTTCCTGAGGTAGTTTATCACTTTCGGGAAGTGGAGTTTGATCGGGAGATTATTCCATTACGCTGCATTATTGACGCCTGCAGTCGCGTGCTCTCGTGTTCGCTCTGTTTACGTAACGTCAGCTGTTTAGCGCGGTAATTAGACAATAGGCTGTCGACAGAGTAACGTTAACTTTCGGTTAAAAATGCGTGTGTAGTTGTGTCGAATCGTATGCACGTGTGGGAGTTATATGGTACGTTTAAGTTACTCTGTCTTTTGCAGACAGCAAGATGTAGGCTGTAGGCTTCATAATGTTCACAATGGTATTTTATTAGTTGTTGTTTAACCATGATGAGGTAATGGCTGTTATGTTATTTTCTTTTCAATGACGTTCCTTGTTTCCTTGCTGGATTTATGGAAAAACATCAACCAATATTGCATATCCATAATTATTATAATGGATATAATTAAAGAATACTTACACCATAACGTAAATTAGAAGTGTAACGCAATTTTTTTTTTGATTTTTACGCCTATTTTGAATTTTACTCGAATACAAATACAAATACTTTCCCCCCCCCCCTCAACAAATACAAATACAGATACAAATACCGGCTGCTTTGCACACCCCCTTTTTTTTTATTTACTTTTAACAATGTTGCAATGCAGTGGTTCCCAGTGTGTTGCTAAGGTATTTTATGGTGTTTTATTTTTTACTTTTAACATTTTTAATATATATTTTTTATAATGTTGCTATGCAGTTTCTAGATTATTCTGGGTGGCTGCTAGGGTATTGCTATATTGTTTTTAGATTATTATGGGGGGTTGTCAGGGCGTTGCTATATTGTTTTTAGATTATTATGGGGGGTTGTCAGGGCGTTGCTATATTGTTTTTAGATTATTATGGGGGGTTGCCAGGGCGTTGCTATGTTGTTTTTAGATTATTATGGCGGGGTTGCCAGGGCGTTGCTATGTTGTTTTTAGATTATTATGGGGGGTTGCCAGGGCGTTGCTATGTCGTTTTTAGATGATTATGGGTGGTTGCCAGGCTTCAGAACCCCTGAATAACTTTTAATTTTTTGAGTGAAGATGTTGTCGAATGGTTGTGCTGAAAATATTTTAAATTTTAAAGAAGCTTGAGTGAATGAGAAGAACCATGAAAGCGAGAGTGTTCCTCTTCTCTCTCAGACGCACAGGGTTATTCATGGAGGATATTCTCTCCTTCTATCCGTAGTCTTCAGACTGGATGCTAAAGTCCGCTTCATTGAGAAACCCGTTCAGAAACCCTGAATCCTGCCCTGTTTTAAGTCACACATAACTACGTTAATGATTGCACCCGTACACAAGCTGGACTGTTTGCTTCAGCACAAAGACTTCTGCAGTGGCCCATTGGCCCGGGACAGCTGGCTTTAGCGCATTAGAGGATGTTTTATACACATCTGTCATAGTTTTAATGTATACACCACCAGAGGGGCTTTCGGCTCGTTTATACCTTTAAACAAATAATTACATGTCTGCATCTGTGCAGAAAAGTGAGTGGATTATATGTTAGTAGTGTGAAAGAAACTGATGGGAAGTTGGACGGAGACGGGCTCCAGGTGCATGTGTGATGTCATTTCCTTTCTGAAAAAGTGAAGATGAACACCTGGGATGGATTTCTTTAGAGTTGTTGATGCTTTAAGAGAGTTTGAAAGCAGCTTACAGTGAAGAAAAACAGCAGTCACTAGAGAACCACGGTGATTATATTATTAGTGTTTTAATAATACAGACTAAAATTATATTTAAACTTATCAGGCACTGTCAATGCTTCAGCAACCCACTTACTGTAGTTTCCCCAACAGCATATAGAGGGCAGCAGTGAGCTTTAAAATAAAGAGACGTTAAGAGATTAGATCTGTTCATTCTCGGAAAATGTGAGTTGAATGTATGCGAAATTCAGCGTCATGATTGTAGGGTGTTGTAGGTGGTTTCCAGGGTGTTGCTATGCAGTTGCCAAGGTATTATGAGTGTTTTATGTTTTTGTACTTTTTAGAATGTTGCTATGCCGTTACTGAGTGGTTGCCAGGGTAATGCCAACATTGAGTTGCTTTTGTGTGGTTTATACTTTCTACCTCATTGCTATGCAATTTCTAGAGTATTCTGGGTGGTTACTAAGCTGTTGCTAAGGTACTTCATGTGTTTTTTTGCTGTGCAGCTTTTGTATTTTCTGAAAGCAAAGTAAGTATGCACAATTCACCATCATGTTTTTTTTTTTTTTTTTTTTAACCATGTTACCAGTTTTTAGTTGAATCACAAACAATACTGTACACATCAAGAGCAAGAAATAGAGTTGAGATTACGGCTGTTGAAAACTGAAAACCGGGACACTTTTTTCAGGATTCTTAGATGAATAGAATATTTGAACTAAACGCTTTTGTAACATTAAAAATGTCTTTATTTTCATACGTGTCCTTGTCCTTGCATAATAAAAGAGTACAGAGAAAAATCCCCAGTTAAATCAACTCTGCTCAGATCACTTATGGTCCCAGTCAGAGTGTTAAAATAACTCTGAAGCAGTGTTAAAAGTTAATGCGATAATTAAGAGATTAAATAGTTGATGATTGAGCGTTAGTGATGAACACCTGCTGTTAACAAGCAGAATCACTGAAGGAAAGAGAAACAACTGACTTCAGCCACAGCCTTGGATGAAATCCACTGGAGAGAAAAGAAGACATCACATCTGTGCAGATCTCGATTAAACAACTCCTCAAACATCTGTAACACTCCTCCTCAATTCCACTTTATCGGGATTTATCATGTGCATGGGGAAATTAATTGGTGAGAGGTTACTAGAATTCAAAATCAGGATGTAACTTTATACACAACAACTAAACTTCGAGCATGCGATTCTGGCTAGAGTGTAGAGAGGCCGGGTTAGCTTAAATATAGCTATACTGCGTTTGTTTGTTTTTTCTTTTTAGCATAAAACTCCCATACACATGTACTTAGCCACTATAACCCTTCCCAGCAAGCAATTTTGCGTCTAAAAGACGTCTAATAGCCGTCAAAACACAGCCCAGACGTCTAGGCTAAAACAAGGCTAAATTTGGGCTGTCAGTGAAAATCTAATAGACGTCTAACCATAGCCCAAGAATAGACTAGTCATCTATTAGACGGCTATTAAACGACTACATACATGTGATGGCTAAAGGATTCTTTCCACTCAAATAACATGTTCTCATAAATGATAATCCATCCAAACAAATTAAATATAAAAGGTTTTATTTAGACAAAGAACATTAACAACTTAAAGTTCAAAACATAACAATTACCAAAAAAAATACAATATAAAGATGATAAAAAATATGGAACATCAACAACTTAAGATAACAAAAATATAAATAATGACTAAATAATAAGTAAAATAAAAAACCTGTTGGTTTCTAAAACAATATTAATTATTAGCTTTATTTCCGTAACCCCCCCCCCCCCCCCCCCCCCCCCCGCTCTCCCTGGCGCTTGCTTAAAATGCCCCCCAATTGCATTTTTTAATTCAAATTCGGTTGCAGTTGGAAAGTGTATAATCACAGCATCTGCCAAATAAGAAAAAAAGAATTTGATGTCACATTAAAATAAATTATTCAACCAGTTCATACATGTATATTTATTGTGCATTACCATTATTCAGCCTAAAAACAGAAATAAGCTCCCTGGTAAATCACACTGCTCTTGACTTAATTATTCATTTAATTATTTTCTTCAATGCTACTGTTAATATAGCTTCTTCTTAACAACAAAGAAAATAATGCCTTTATGATCATTATGACTTTAATAATGATTTTTATCTTCGCCACTTTGGCCTAAATGTCTGCCATTCTTTTTTTATTTTATATTTTGTTACCTATAAGGATTTATTTTTAAAATAGGGACATTAGTTTGGCTGTAATGTTCAGTCACTTGCAAAATAATAAAACAACATGAAAAAGAATCGTGATAAAATCGTGAATCGTGATTTTCCTGAAAAAAAATTGTGATATGATTTTTTGCCATATCGCCCACCCCTACGTCCCCTTTAACTCTTTCAGAAAATGATGTAAGTGAATCGGATTATATCGAATCGTTGGCTGAATATCGTGATATATATCATATCGTGAGCTGAATATCGTGTATCGTATCGTGAGACTAGTATATCGCTACAGCCCTAAGTATATGGAGCTAAAAGAGTCTCAATAAAGATAAATGCACACACTACATTCACATATGCACACACAGGATTCATACATGCACACCACATGATTCATAAATACACAGGATACACAAATGCGCACAAAATTCACAAATGCACACACAAAATTTAAAAAGCACAGAAGATTCACAAAATGCATACAAAATTCACAAATTCACACAAAATTCATAAATACACACACAATTCAGAAATACAAACAAAATTTACAAATGCACTCAAGATTCAGAAATGCACAGGGCAAGATTCAGACGTGTATTTCTGATGCACACACAATATATATTGATTTACAAACTGCTTGCGGTCTGTGAACTTCACTGCATTTGTGTGTGAATTTTGAGACTCCCTTGACTTGGCTCGACACACAAATGCCTTTTTTTAAACAGGGAATGATCAGCAACCAATCAGATATCTCCCTTGGTTTAGCCAATCACAAGAACGCACCCCACGTGGGGTATTGTTTACTTATAAGCCAATCACATGAATGCGTTCACACAGCGCGATATGCATGTGGCGCGGCGCGCGGTGGAGGGGAGTTCTGTCTGTCTGTCAGTTGGTTGAGACCTCAACATGGCTTCTGGCAACGACAGGGGAGCGGTAAGTATAACCAAAGTCCTTATCTAAATTGTCCTCTGGTATAACTTAACGTGTTTAGCTAGTCATCTCCTGTTATGAGATGTTGTTTAATTGTTAATGTTAACCTGTTTAATTGTGCGACTATCAACATAAGCTAGCGAGCTAGGCTAGCGCGTCTGCATGCTAATAGGTTCAGGCTAGTATCTTTCCATATAACGTTAGTTAAAATTCTTATGAATTAAGTGACTGTTTGACAGGGTCTGTCGCCCCAAGCCGAGGTAGCAGCTCGGGCTTTTGTGCAGTTATTGGCCCGGGAGCTGTCCTCGGCCCCAATTTTGCGTTGTACAAAAAATTTGATGTTGTATGTGAAACCGGCATAAGACGAAGCTGAAGTTGGCCTCCATTCACAGCTTGTGATTCTGCATTTAAGGGGAAAGTTAAGAAAAAGTTTACAGACAGCAAGTGAATAAAATTAAATATATTTTTCTCTCTATCCCTTAGGAATCACTGAAGCAAGAAATCCTTCAGAGATTGCATGACCGACTGCTACACATCTTGGAGAGGCAGCCTCTTGACATGGAAGGGTTACATTTTGTTTGCCATCAGAATTTAGTTTTATTAAGTGCTCTGGATGACGCAGTGAATGTAGGAGAAGAATTATTGTCTGCACTTACAAATTTAAGTACTGTTATCCAACAGGACATGGAGAATGAGCAGACATTTATAACACTAGATTTGCAGAAGGGCTTTCGTGGGCGTCACGATTGACGACGTCAGTAGAGACCCTCACACATCTTCTAGAACTTGGACTGCCATCAAAATGCATCGCTAGACTTCTCGGTGTGTCGAGAGCTACGCTTTTTAGGCGGATGGCTGACAATAATCTCTATATATCTGCCTTATACAGTGGCTGCAGTGATGATGAATTGGACTCATTGATCACAGGAATTAAGAGCACAATGCCAGATGCTGGGTGCAGAGTAGTCAAAGGTGCTCTACTTGCACAGGGACACAGAGTGCAATGGGACAGAGTGTATGCATCCATGCATCGTGTGGACAGTGTAGGTGTGCTTTCCAGGATGACTCGTCTGAGATGTGTGGTGAGGAGGACGTACACGGTTCCTTACCCCGAAGTACCTGGTGCACATTGACACCAATCACAAGCTCATCAGGTATGTCTGCACACTATCTATCTGTTTAGTTCGTTTTTGTTTCTAGTTGTGTATCTGGCATTGTGTATATTGTATCACATCAACCAGAGTAATCGATCACAGTGAAGTGAACTTCATTGAATTAGAGTGCCATGAACTGATTTTATTCTGCTTACATTCCCAGAGATACAGTATTGTATTGTAAGACATAGGCTGTTGGAGATGTTATGTAGTGTGTTTTGGACTTACTACTTGTCTGATTTATTTGAACCTAGGTACAACTTTGTTATCTTTGGGGGAATAGATGGCTATTCCAGAAAGGTAAGAATTTTACCTGTCAAGGACAAAGAACTGCAAAATGTTACTGATAGACCCCTTTTAAATATGGAAGATGTTTTCTTCTCATACGTTTCAGTTTATTTTCTGTACAAAAAGGTGGTGTTCCTTAGAAACAAATATATTTGACTTCTATGGTTTCTGTCATCCAGCAGTGTAGCTTACCCCTAGGGCCATTCCATACCAACTCACATGGAACCTCCTAATTCATGTCATAGATTTTCACAGTAATTTGAAAAAGTCAGAATCAGCCGGTCTTTGCAAACTCCTATAGCTCTACTCCAAAATACTGATTAAGTTATGCATTTTAAAGTGGGTTCTTCTGATCCTGATTCTTTTTATGTGTATGCTAAGCCTCACCAGTTGCTTATTTTTTAGATTTGCCCTGAACATCCAAGAGACCATTAGGATAATTTGCAACATGAATTATGTATGTATTTTGAAATGTGAAAACGAGTGGAGAAACTAATCTTTGAAAATTAAAGATTGATTGTTTGCATTAGGCTATTTACATGAATACATGTAGCAAATGTCCTTATGGTCTCTTGGATGTTCATGAAAAAAATAAAAAATAAATCCCGTTGATCTTCATAGACTTTTCACTTGAATGGTTTCAGGAAAGTCAATTACATGAACTTGGCTTTGCAAAGTCATATTGAACCTATTACGTATTATTCTATGTTAACTTTGAGGGTGTACTTTTAACCTTTATCAATTTTCCTGTCAAGTTTTGATCTGTCCCATTCAGCGAACTATTCCTCATGCCAATGCAGTTTTATCAGTGCTGAACTCTTTATTATGAACTGAACTAAAATTAACTCTTGATTTCTCATGTCATGAGATCCCGTTGTAAATTGAATGATTCAATAGTTCTTACTGTCCACCTTTCATTTTGACATTGTTTTTACCCCTTCAGAACTTTACAGGGGGAAATTAATTCTTGACAGTATTGATGTATTATTCTATTTGTTCCTGTATGTGTAGATGATGTACCTTAAGGTAGCAGACAACAACCGATCTGATACCCACCTGGCATTCTTCAATGAAGCTGTGAATGAGCATGGGTTTCCTCTGAGGTAGTGATGTTATTTAATTGTAATTATTATTGTAAATTGTGTCAATTTGAGGCTTCCCTCAAACGGCTCCATCAGATAAAAAAAAACTCAAACTTATTATTGCAGATATAGTAGTGCTTTGCAGTTGGTTCAAAGTAGCATAGTCCTGAACACATGCTTGGACCTACAAGTGGACATAATTAGCATCAAAACCCCTCCAGATCACTAAATTGCATCTGAAACTTGTATAAGCTCATTAGCACATCTATGTACAATTGTTAAAGATGATATTACAGAATTGTCAATGGTCTTACTCTTTCACATGACATGGGCTACTTTTAAATTGTTGTCCTCTAACATGAATCAACTACAGTATGCTGTAACTAACCTCACACATACTTACTTAGAGTATACACAAACATACTTGGAGTTGACCTGAACTAATTTTGATCAGCTGTTCTGGAACTCAGAGTTTCACATATCAGGCTCAGTTTTTTAAGCCTGCTTTCTGAAACAGGGCCCAGTATTCTTGCTTGTTTACCGGTTTAGTAAAGAAAAACAATTGAAGTGACTTGTATTTCTCATTATACCCACAGATCAATTATACTACATACAGTACATAGACCTGTCAGACCATATTTTATTACAATATTATGCAAAAATGCAGGGGAAATCTAAAGGATTCACATACTATTTGTTGGCACTTCTGCATTATTGTGTCCTTGATAAGATCTAAAATTCATGTTTTATTTTCAGAGTGAGAGGAGATCACGGAGGAGAAAATGTGGGGATAGCGGAATTAATGTTCTCAGTTCGTGGAACTGACATTAACAGCTTCATTGCGGGGAAAAGCGTACACAATCAGCGGTGAGTTAAACTTAATTTTGGAAGCCTAAAGGTAGTATTTATTAAGATGCCTAGCATAAGCAATTGTAAGAACAGACAATATCCTCACCAAAAAAAATCTACTGGCCATGATCGCAAACATAAAAAAAAAAAAAAAACTCTTAGAATTTATTTATAGTATTAAAGGAACACTTCACCCATTTGCATTAGACTTTGTATCTTTAGAAACCCAGTCACATTTTCGAATGGTCATGGTTTATTCCCTTATTTTCCCCTGAGATGGGAGAAATAAGGATTTAAGTGTTCCACTTCCTGCTTTTTATGACGCAAAAATCGCCCATTTTGCGTCATAAAAAGCAGGAAGTCCAATTTCTTTGAATAAGGGTAAGACTACAAACACTAGCTCATCATTTATCTAGTAGAAGGCGCTGTTCCGCATGTTTTCAACCAGCCCATAGAGGGATCTCACTCACAGAATGTACATATAGTGTCAGCCATTTTTTATTTGGAAGCTAAGCTAACAGTTTCTTATTCTGTGGAGAAAGCTGAGTAGTAGCGTACCATCCTCTTTTTCCCGGACATGTCCGGCCGTCGAGATCGTCCAAAATGTCCGGGATTCGGCTTTTGCTTTCTGCAGTCGCATTCATAGTTTACATGCACACCTTTTGTTTCAATCTAACAATTCATTCCGATCGGTGAATCTGTGTGTGTTTACATGAACGCTAAACAAGTGATCGGTTGATGTGCGTTTTAACATTGCTAAGAAAATTCCCGCTCCTCCGTGAGAGATACGAGACCGGTGCGTCTCACAGGTGTTTACTCATCAGTATTACTCATCAGTAATCACGCCACCGGGCTCGCGCCGTTCTCCCGCGGGCCGTCAGTCTCGTTCCTGCTCGTCACAGTAAACATGA
The DNA here is from genome assembly GCA_033366665.1 of Phoxinus dragarum. Taxonomy (NCBI): domain Eukaryota; kingdom Metazoa; phylum Chordata; class Actinopteri; order Cypriniformes; family Leuciscidae; genus Phoxinus; species Phoxinus dragarum. Next base: position 22,663 of record JARPMJ010003377.1, read on the forward strand.
TGAATGGCGACTGTAGAACGCAAAAGAAGATATTTTGAAGAATGTTTGTGAACAGACAGTTGCTGGACCCAATTGACTTCCATAGTAGGAAAAAAAAGACTACTATAGAAGTCAATGGGGCCATCAACTGTCTGTTCACAAACATTCTTCAAAATATCTTTTGTGTTCAACAGAAGAAAGAAACTCAAACAGGTTTGAAACAACTTGAGGGTGAGTAAATTATGACAGAATTTTCATTTTTGGGTGAACTATCCCTTTAAAATGTATACAATAATCAATTTGAAACATGGCCATTTATTCAATGGCTGGGGAAAAGTTAAGTTATTCAAAGGATCTTAAAAGGACACGTTATGAAAAAATTCTTCTTCTTTTTTTAAATACAGGATTGAGCGCCTCTGGCGTGATTTGTTCATGAGTGTTACAGGAGTGTATTACAAGATCCTGCACTCTCTTGAGGACGAACACCTACTTGACATCAGCAACGTCCTACACATATTTCTGCTGCCACTGTTTTCCTACCGCGCATTCAGGCAAGCCTAGATGTCTTCTGTGATGCGTGGGACAACCATCCATCAGGACTGAGCAGAACCTGACACCAAATCAGTTGTGGCAGGTGGGCCAGGCCCTTAACCCCGTTGCAGATCATGATTCTGAGGTAAATAATGTATTAGTAATGTTGATCCTAAATCAATTAAAAAGTCAAATGCCAAAAAATTAAGGTTATTCTGACTCTTGACCCTTATTAACTGAAGTCCCTTTCTTGGGATTCAAAAAGCCATGGCTTGGTGTGCAAGCAAGAATAGGATTGTTTGTGTGTATCTCTAGTGAAGTGACAAGAATCTGAGCATAGCCAGGGCCCTGTTTCAGAAAGCAGGCTTTAACGAACTTAGAGCTCAGGTATAAGCTCAGTTTATTTCGTGTTTAATGAAATTATGTTAAACACATTCAGACTATCAGCAGATAATAATGGAAAAACTCACTTTTAAACTACATTTCTTTGTTTCAGCTGCACCACAGTCATCCTCACTCAGAAATATTCACATCATAGCCTATCCAACATAACTACCATATAAGATGTTCCAATCAGTGCAACTACCATATGAAAGATTTGTTCATTGATTGATTTTATACAGATTATTTTAGTGATTAGGCTACTACAGTAGGCCTGATGTAGTTCACAGTGTTTCAGTGCAACTGTTGCCAACCTGACAGCTGCCTTCATGTCCACATAGTCACAGTGTTATAAAGGACAGTGTAGCCTATAGATTTTATTCTGTGCTGAAGAGAAATCCACGATGTCTGGAGATTCTCTCCGTCATCGATGACAGATTAATCATAAAGCAGTCATGTTCAAGATCATGTTTGGGTAAAAAAAAAAAAATCTAATTTCAATGTTTCTAAAGATGTAAATGTGTTCAAATATGTGCTTTGATAGTGACATTATGAATGAGGAAAACTCAGCGTTTGTTCACAGCGTTTGTTCACAGCGTAAGTTGCCAGGGTACTGATCTAAAGTTATCTTATCTCGTTCTCTGAAACTGAAAACCCAGAGTTTCCACTCATCTCAGGCTGAACATACTCGGTTTTCACTAAACCCGCTTTCTGAAACAGGGTCAGGTCTTTTCTTGGTCTTGATATGTAATTACCTTCACATTTTAACACAATCAATGATTCATTTATTTACATAAAATAGAATCTATTTTTCTATATTGTCTGAAATGATTACCTGTTTTGTAATAAGTAGTGATATGGGCACAGTGCACAAGTGTAAATTTGTTCAATAACATTTAATATGCCTAATTTTTATACACGAATGTCTTTGTCAGGGAATACTCATCCCAGAGATTCAATGGGAGGAGAGTGGCTACACAAATGAGCCTCATTCCGGAGTCAATATCCCTGACTGGACAGTCCTCTTTTGGATCTGGAAATTATAGCACTGCGAGACAACATGGATCCATTGCAGCAATCGGACTGTTTCGGGGCGGATATATACCTCAACACTGTCCAATACCTTGAGAACTTAATTGAGGCAAGATAAAAGCTTCTGGCTCTCTTGCCCTTTTCAGACAAATGATTATTGGAATTTGTTTTAATGGGTACCTTTCAGCAACAACATCAAAACCAACCTTCCATATATATTCTTTTGGTCCCCCTTGTGCTGCCAGAACAGCTGCGAGACAATTGGGGCATGGATTCAGGCCCTTTGAGGTGGAATTGGAGTGTTGACTTAATAGTATTTTTTTACTTGCGCTTTGAATGCTATTTGTAAATAAGACATTTTAATAAAGAGCTGATTTATTGCTTTAAAGAAATTCCTGTATTTTTTTAAATCTTGTCCCTGTAACTGGTGAAAACATTTTTGGAATTGGTCCAATATTGAGTGAGAAGGCCATTTCAAATGGCTACACAAAGAATAAGACCATAAAAATGCTTGTTTAACACCTTTAATGTTGTTCAAGGGAACACAAAATTCTGTGAAATCTTGTGTAAATTTATCAAATGTAGCAGTACAGTTGTATTTACAACACATCACTGTAAAGGGGTAACAAATTTAGACAAATCGGCTTTACAAAACCAACACTGTTAGAACATTACCACAAAAGGGCAACAGTAACATTGGAGAAAACTGGCATCTACCTAAACATCTGAATGTATTAAACATGTACTAGCAGTATAAACTGTTCAATAATTACAACTAACTGTCTATGGAAGTCTGAGCTTAATGAACTTGAGAGGCCAAGAAAGCTGCCACAGCTCTCAAAGAGATGATCTTTATATGATCCAAGCTCATTGCACTGCAGATGACATCACAAAAGTACACTAGCAGCTAGATTAAGAATATGAAAATCAAAGAACTAGTGCAACTTAAAAAAACACAGGCTAAAGAAAACCAAACCAACTCCAAAGTATTTATTGACAGGTGAAGTTGGTGCCTGACAATCAAGTAGAATAATCAAACTTTATAACGTTAATGGTGCATAAACTAGCAGGAATTACTCTTTAGTGATTCCATTTCAAAAGAGGGACGGAGTGCAAGAAGTTGATGACTTTGCACCTACACAAGTCCAAAGCCAGAACTTACAGAACTGAGGGCCATCATCAAGTCCTGGTGAAAAATCTTGTAGGTCTGGTAAGAAGCAGGTGTGAGCCACTGGATAAGTTGAGGTTACAACCTCAACATTGAGTTCTCTTGTTGGCAGTTCCCCACCCCACCCAAAACTTCAGGTTACGCAGCACATCTGGTGACGCTATGGAAGAGAAAATTGTACTTGTGACCCCTCAAAACTTGACATTGGAGTAGATCTTTCAAAAAAATATGAAGTAACGATTCTCCAATAAGATTCTTATCTTTTCAACAAATTCAGTTATGGCACTCTTAGATACTCAAGTAAAGATAACACATAAGCAATGCTTGCTGTTTAGACAGGCTTTAAAACAGATGACAAATAATAATGTGCTAAACTTCAAAATATCCAGTGCTGAACTTAAACAGTAAAATCCCTTTAGTCTCTTTTCCTCTCCTAGTTTAGAACATCAAAATTATTACTTTAAATGCTGCTTTAAAATACTGTGGAATGTAAACAAAGTATGAAGTTTAATTTAGCAATTTTATGTGCATTCATCTCAGTGTGACCTGGGCTTTACTGTTTGTCGAACATTCACATTTACATCTCCTTTTCCTGTGCTGTTGTAAAGCACACAGCAGAGACAGAAAGGAGGAGGGAGAGAAACATGACCATTTGACAATAAAACAGTAAACCAGATCACACTGAAATGAAACAAATGCACATAAAACGTGGTAAATATGAAGAACCACTTTATTATAGTAGCAACTGGGATTGTTATGAGGAAACAATTATGTGTGAATTAAGATGAGAATGAAAAATAAGAATGTAAAGACAATTTACAGTATTACCTTCCTCTATGAATTTTCTCAAAAATCCAGTGACAAGACTGATTTTCCTCCAATGGAACAGTGTCGTCCTCATCCTCGTCGCTGTCAACGTTGGGTTGTGGCCAGGTAATGCTCTGGATCACGGTCTACAAAGGGATCAAATAAACACATTTCATGTCAGGATTGAAACTTTAATTAAATGTTGCAAAGTGATCTCAAAATTGTAGTGATCTTTTTATGAATGAACATCTATTTCCGTCAAATAAGTAACACAACTTTAACATATGACTAAAATAAACCATTAATTTTAGATGTACACACCCCTGTGACACCAAACAAAACTACACACAGTCTTTGCAAAAATAAAATCATAAATGGCTGAATAATAAATGGGTAAATTGGCTGGATGTCGAGTCGGCCAACTTCTACAGATATTTCTCATGCTAGATCCTGGCTGGTGTCGGGGCACCGTTTTGATGAGTTGAGTAGTTCACACATAGCACCTGGCGACCGCCGATCGATCACAGCCTGACAGTCGCCGAGCAGCAAATCGGGCTTAAAATAGTGTAGTGTGAATCGTGTTTACCTGTGGGTTAAGCTCCTCACTTGACTCCCTTGGGAAAACTAAGGGGTGGACATCTGGCCTATCTGAAAGAAGTGGCCAGATTCCTGTTTGTTTAAGGCCTTTCCGTATTTGTTTAATTGGCTGTTTAACACGGTGAAGTACCTGCAGACAGAATTGACAGGACAGAAGGTAACATTTACACAGAGGCACTATTTTATAGGAAAGAGACCGTAGGCAAAGATGTAACGAGTTACAAGGCCAACCTCCAATATAAATACGAACAAGGTAATTTATAAAAATAATTACTGCATGTGAAAGCAATTCCTGGAACAGCCAGACACGATTGGTGGATGTTGGAAATGGAAGATCCCAGGACAGGCAAAGATCAGTCACTTTGGTGTTTTCTTCTGCAGTAAGTTCAGCATTCTTCAGCTAAAGCAGGTACACATTCACAAAAGGTAAAATAATTTAATTACATGAAAAGTTGTCACCAGGCAATCCACAAAAAGGCAAAAGGTACAATAAAAATAACTAACATTTGGAGTAAATAACAGACACCAAAAGCTTTGAAATCACAGATTACAAAATGTCTCGGCACAGACACGTGTGTGACATGAACAAAAATGTAGTAATTCGTACAAATGTGCAATGTGTAACCAAGTTACTCACCAAACCAATTGTTTCACGATGGTCAATATCAGGACAGTCCTCCAGTGTCAGAGCTGATGCTGCAGTGTCGATGCTCTCACCAGTCAATAGGGTCACCACAGGCAAACTGAGTCCAGAGAAGCTGGACCCACCATGCAGGAAAGAATGGCCGATCATACGACCTGCCATCTCAAATAGGTTGCTTTCCCCGCAGGATAGCAGCTGCAGAGGGAGCCCGATGTTCTTTTCCCCCCTCAAAAACGGTTGTAGGAGCAGCAGAGCCTTAAAATAAAAAATAAAAAGGCCAAGAAACATTGAGCATTATGTTTGAAAACATGCTTGATCACAGTTAGACCCAAATGTGTCTTTGGAGGTTCATTTAGATTAAGTTATAACAAAGTTTATTTAAAGTAGAGTTTACAAGTCAATTGGCTTTATGCACAGCTGCACTACTTCCTGAACTTCAGGCAGCTCCTTTGTTTTCCTGTCTGCCATTATTGGACAAGCTGATTAAATCCAGGTGTGTCTGATTATTGTTATTGGTCACGCACACCTGGATTAATCAGTTTGTCCAATAATGGCAGACAGGAAACAAAGGAGCTGCCTGAAGTTCAGGAAGTAGTGCAGCTGTGCATAAAGCCCATCCCATTCCCTAATTTGATGACAGTGTCCAATGAATAGGCTACAAAAAGTACTGCAATTAAAAAAGTTTTAACATGAAAACATAGATGACACACACTCATATATACAAACTAAATGTATTCTGAAGCCAGTTTTCAATTTCTGCATAGCCATTGACAAAACATGTCTGTTGACACCATCACCCACTGCTGCATCTCCTTGGGGGAAAATAATATTTGAGATGAAAAGGACAATCGACCAGATTATGTCAAGTAAACAGAGCATGGCTATTGTGCTAAAATTTTCGGAGTTTCTACAACAATAAATACAGGGGGTTAAGGGACATGGACTCAAATCAATTCAGTGAATAACTACCTATAATGGAAAGGTTTACATGCTTTATTAATACCTCTCAGCCTGCACTTGAATGGAGCTGCCCAGTTCACATTATTCCGCTTATAGAATGAAATTAATGCACTGTCCTGTTCTTCTTCTGGATCAAACATGTCAAGTGATAGAGAAAGGCGTGGACATTCAGAGTAACGGTTCAGTAAATCTTCTCTGAACAACTGGCATGCTTTTTGGGGGTCGACTTCAGTGGCCCAGGTTGAAGCTGTAATTTTCCCCAAAAAAAGTTGTTTGATGCAAAGGGCCCTTATTTCCAAAGCAAGAATAACTTTGTTTAGTCAGCAGTGACATTTTGAAATCCCTGCAGGTTAATGTAATATGTCATGGGGAAGTACTGGAAATCAATATTCCTTTTTTAAAATCACTTGACTAAAGTTATTTTGTCAACATTTATTTTCAACAATGCAACACTATAGCAGAAATTGTGCATAAATTACCTGCTGACAATTGTGGAACTGAGGGGTCCTGGCAATTCTTCTCCCCTTGGGGGACTTGCTGCTACGCTGGGTTGAGCACAGTTCATTCTTAGAACAGACCAAATAAATTATGATAAAAACCATTGCTTGGAAGAATGGGAAACAGCCAAATCATGAGTGGTGATTATTTTAATCATTTACCATCTAGTTGGTCAGTGGTGCCAAATGTTTATATTCAGGGGGTGCAACATAACTGGTACGCAGGTACGCATGCGCGACAAAAATCAGGAATGCGTAATGCCACTTGTGTTACTACGCGCCTTTGCGTAGCCTACTTTAAGGGTGACTGTCGCCAAAATGCAACCTAGGCAGTGTTAATATAATTTTTTCACAGACGAAAACTAAATAAAACCCCGTTTTAAATGACGACCACGTCAACGAATAAAAACTAGACGGAAATTAGGGAGGGACGATTGGGGAAGAGATCCAGTCAGAACTGATTTGCGTTTGTGGTAGATGCGCACATTTGAATTGTAATGTGCTGATCTACCCGGCGGCTCACGAGTTGTCATACGCTTGATGCATGTCTCAAATCGTTAAAAATGTAAACGTCTGGGATAAAGAGAAGAGCAGATATGGATAGATCTGAATAAGAGTGACGACGAGAGCTTTATTCGGTATGTTTTTCTGTGCGAACACACACAGACACACACGCGCGCGCGCGGCGACCAGAAGCGCGCACTGCGCGCAAGGACTGAATTGAGCTCTCTTTCGCGTCTGAATGGACAAATACACACAACATTATGTCTAAATGTCAGTTTTGGAGAGTATTCACGTAAACACAGTCGGTTATGTCTTTACAGAATGTACAGTGCATCAGTGCAATTGGATCTGCACACTCGGTCTTAAAGTGACAGTGCGTAATAAACCTAATACCTTCTGTACACTTAATATTGATCAAACAACAAAATAAAAAGAGAAAATTCACTGCTCTTTAATATCTTTGATAAGGATTCATTATATTTAATTTATACAAATACATATATCTGAACAATCAAATAATACTTTAAATAAATTTTTTCCAAAGGTGTGTTTTATCATTTTAGGTCGGGTTTTTTTTTTCACGCTGATGTAAATTTAAGTGTTAAATTAGTTTGGTTTTAGTTAGTTATTTTATGCTATAAAAATGGGAATGTGACGTCATGATTGACAGCTGTGGCCACGCTACATATATGGGGTGAGTACCAAACACCATCTCCTGGTACTCACCTGAGTAACTCACTGAAAAAGTTATGTGCACCCCTGTTTATATTAAAATTAAGACATGGAGTTAATATACAAAAGTAGGTTAACTAAATGTGCTACAGAATTAATATGAATAAAAAAATGTGGTAAACCAGTAGCTCCAGAAACACTTCAACACGTCATGTTTGTTTCTTTCCCCCCCCCCCCATTTATGCAGAAAGGTGTTCCTCTGATAATTATTAACGTAATACTCTAATGAAATGACACTTTACACATGTCCTTCCTCATACTTAGAACATGTCATTACATTCTGATAATGTCAGACTATGTTACCTGAATCTATCAGACATAAACTTACTACCTGTCACCACATGTGCTTGCATGAAATGGGAGAACATCAGCTGGGTACGATGCAAGACAGATTGGGCAGACCTGCAAAAAAAAGTCAATACTTTTCAGACATGAAATTATTATAAGAATAGTGTCATGTTTTCTGCATATTACAGACATTTTATATTCACTCTCTATGTATTTTTTTACATACATGTCAGAGTAATAAAAAAAATAATTAAGTTTGAGAGATGCCCAATCCATTTATATATCTGCAAGCATTACATTGTTCTGTACTAAAACCTCTGCTTGCTTACTTTATGTGATGAATAAAAACAATGCTTTCTTACTAAATTCCAAAGCAACAGAAAAGACAACATCTATTACCGCCAATGATTCATCCATGCCTATGGTAGATGGGACTGGCTGCTCAAGAACTGAACAGTCTTCATCAAGACATGTCCCAGATTCACTCTCCTAAATAAATAAAATACATTTATAAAAATATATAATAAACAAATACTTAATACTTTGAAACAGTCATTTGAACAAACTAAAAAAGAGAAATGAGAGACATGTTGTAATACAGCTTACAGTCAATGTGCCATTGCATCCCTCCACATGCAACGGCAACAGCTGCAAAGGCATTTGACTGCCACATGTAATGCACTTTGACTGTGGCATCTTGGCGAACTCTACTGAATCATAGGAAAGTGGTTCAGCAGAAAGCTTCTCCTGTAGTGGAACTACACATACTACGTTTTTCCCATTGTTAGATGCTGATTTAAGAAGCCTTGTGGAGTAACCCTCAGCGTCAGTTGGAATTATGGACAGCTTGCGACGTCCGCTACCACCTATTTTAAAATGGAAAGTAGTAAGAGTCCTTTAAAATCTTGCAGTCTCACAATCATTAATATTAAAAGTTATATTTTGTCAGGCAAACAAGTCACAGTACTGTCCTCTACAACATGAATAGTGGTGTGAATGGTAATTCATCGCCGGACATCACATGACATGTCTGAGGTTTTGAATTGGAAAAACATTAACTAAATTTTTTGTAATTGGAGATTTAGAAAAATTCTACCTGTAGACTTGAAAAACATCCAACCTCCTTGTAGGTCTTTAGTTTAGGATATTCCTCCTCAAGTAGAGCTACAATCTTTAAAAAAAAAAAAAGAAATTATTCACGATTCTGCAAATTATAACATTTTTAATCATTACCCATTCTACAATATTATATACAATATGATTACCTCATCATGTTTCAAGTGGTCTGGTATGCTTAACATCCTCTTGCCAAGGCCAGCATGGGCTGTACTCTCTCTCGGTGCGTTTGGGGCCGAGGACAGCTCCCGGGCCAATAACTGCACAAAAGCCCGAGCTGCTACCTCGGCTTGGGGCGACAGACCCTGTCAAACAGTCACTTAATTCATAAGAATTTTAACTAACGTTATATGGAAAGATACTAGCCTGAACCTATTAGCATGCAGACGCGCTAGCCTAGCTCGCTAGCTTATGTTGATAGTTGCACAATTAAACCGGTTAACATTAACAATTAAACAACATCTCATAACAAGGAGATGACTAGCTAAACACGTTAAGTTATACCAGAGACAATTTAGATAAGGACTTTGGTTATATTTACCGCTCCCCTGTCGTTGCCAGAAGCCATGTTGAGGTCTCAACCAACAGAACTCCACCTCCACCGCGCTCGCGCCCGCGCCACATGCATATCGCGCTGTGTGAACGCATTCATGTGATTGGCTTATAAGTAAACAATACCCAACGTGGGGTGCGTTCTTGTGATTGGCTAAACCAAGGGAGATATCTGATTGGTTGCTGATCATTCCCTGTTTAAAAAAAGGCATTTGTGTGTCGAGCCAAGTCAAGGGAGTCTCAAAATTCACACACAAATGCAGTGAAGTTCACAGACCACAAGCAGTTTGTAAATCAATATATATTTGTGTGTGCATCAGAAATACACGTCTGAATCTTGCCCTGTGCATTTCTGAATCTTGAGTGCATTTGTAAATTTTGTTTGTATTTCTGAATTGTGTGTGTATTTATGAATTTTGTGTGAATTTGTGAATCTTCTGTGCTTTTTAAATTTTGTGTGTGCATTTGTGAATTTTGTGCGCATTTGTGTATCCTGTGTATTTATGAATCATGTGTGTGCATGTATGAATCCTGTGTGTGCATATGTGAATGTAGTGTGTGCATTTATCTTTATTGAGACTCTTTTAGCTCCATATAAGTAATACTATAATTGCACCTAAGGGAACATAGTAAAAGAAAAAAACATGTCATGGCCCCTTTAAGTACTTTTTTATCACTGACCGATGTATCTTTAATGAATATATAAAAGGGACAGTTCATCAAAAAGTGAAAATCCTGTCATCATTTACTCACTTTCAAGTTGTTCCAAACCTGTATGGGTCTCTTTCTTCTGTTGAACACACACACAAAACAAAGACATTTGATGTTAGTCAAAATCAGTATTGACCGATTGCTGGATAATTTGCAATAAACCAGTGTCTTAAAATCCAAGAAAGTTGATCACATCACTCCAGTTCTGAGGTTTTTACACTGGCTTCCTGTCTGTCAAATAATTGATTTCATTCCTACTGCTGGTTTTTAAAGCATTGAATAGTTTAGGGTCAAAGTAAATTTCTGATATTCTGCTGCATTATGGAGCATCCAGAGCAGACCTCAGGTCATCTGGGACAGGTCTGTTTTCTTGTCCACAGAGTCAAAACTAAACATGAAGCAGCATTCAGTTCTTATGCACCATTTGGAACAAAGTCATAGAAAACTGCAGGTCTGCTGCAACTCTTAATTATTTTAAATCAAGGTTAAAGCCTTTACTGTTTGCCACAGCCTTTTATTCATTGGAAAGGAATAAACAGTTATAGGCCTCTTTTTAAATTGCCCTATGTCGTTGTTAAGTTTTATATAATGTACTTGAATTGACTTTTGGTGAAATGTGCTATACAATAGAAATTGCCTTGCCACATCAAAAACTAAAATCTAAAAACTAAAATATATTTATGGCTTTTATAACAAATAATGTTAATCATGTCGCACGTTTCATGTTTACCCCCTTTAATTAACATAATTAAAGTTTAAGGGAACACAGAAAAACAGTTACAGTAGCCTAACGTTACACGTGCGGCTAACGTTAGATTGTTAGAATAAAAGCCTTCAAAATGTCATGATTGCTACACTATAACAAATACTGTATTTAAATAATGAACACGTGTCAAAACGAACACACATACTTACAAGGTCAAAGTAGAAATTCGCCTTTGGCTAAGCCACGCCCTAGAATGTAGATTGACCAATCACAGCGCAGCCAAGAACGAGCTCCCACAGAGGCTCCGACACTTTTTCACGGCGCTCCATTGACTTCAACGCAGGAGGCTCATATTTTTGGTCTCGGCAGGCTATTACGTCGTCGTTTTATAAAAAATATGGTTAAACGTTGTGCCTGGGGCATTTGTAACACAGATACGTGTTTCCCAGAGAGGCTGGAGGAGGTGTCCGTTTTTTTCCCCTTCCCAAAACCGAAGTAAAATCCTGACAAGTGTCGTCTTTGGATTAAACTGTGTGGACGTCCTCAGTCAGCGAAACCCCTCAAGATCAACAACACACTTTTGTCTCTAAGATACATTTAGCTTTTAACCTCACTGTGAAGATACTAGTTAGACAGTTTTATGCTGGTTTAGGTTATGATTTCGGTTCTCTAGCCTAATTGTTGACACGCTAGCACACGCTACTAATAAATACAACTTTATACTCGCGTAGTCCGTTTGCTTTGTAAATAATGATTATAGAAGCGAATAGAGACCCAGCTCTGCATGAACAGTGTTTCTCCTGATATTGTGAGTCCCAGTCTCCGTCTCCATTAGGATATTCGGTGGTTCATTTTTTGACTGTGACCGTTATGCTTTTGCCTGTATTTGGATGCCTTGTTGTTGCTTGCGTTTCACCGTATGTCTTGAATAAAGCCTTCAAACGCACACTGAGCCCCTTCTGCCTACTTCTATCGGACACTTTATTTGCTGCTTTATAAAAGTTTGATAAAAGTTCAGCAGGAAGAGCCGTCACAGCATAAGCCATGTTGATACCAAACCAGAGCCCAGATGAAGTTGACGGACGTAGCAACAGTAACTAAGGGGGGCGGGGCTTAGCCAAAGGTGAATTGGAAGGTTTGCTGTTGCTCGACCGTCTCCGACAAACGCTCAGTGAGCTCTCCGTTTATATACTGTCTATGGAGCTCTCTCGTGCAAAATAAAATTGAAAATGGCGTCAATGCTTATCGCGATATCTGGCAACAGTCATCGGGTCTCGTGCGTTGCCCGTAGTCATGTCTCTGTTGAGCCCCTTTCACACAGAGATTCCGGAAAATACACGGATAAAGTGACCCGGGATTTGACCCGGGTTCGTTTGAAAATGGTTCATTCACACTGCCAGTGATTTGCCGGAATCAGAGAGCGCGTTCACACACAACCCGGGTATGTCCCGGATAGACGCGTGACGTTATGATGTGACGTATAAGGTACGTTCGATCATTTTTTCGGATTCGGTCGTACACTTAACGCATCACGAACCGTTCCACAAAGCTGGCGAACGATCTCAGCTTCGGCGCGGATTGCAAGGAGCTCTCGGGTCTCTGCTTCAGTCCAGTTTGCAGACATCTTTTCGTTCTTTCTTGTATCGATGACGAACACAAACTTTCTTCTAACAGAGTCGCGCGAAGGCTCGTGCATCATCACTACGACACACCCCTTACGGCATTTGTCCTGGCTTTTGTTCACACAGCGCGCGTTCCGGGTCTGAACACGGCAATGTTACTAGGTCCCCAACCCGGCATCGATCCCGGCATTAAACCCGGGTCGTGTTTGCGTTCACACAGAAGGCGTTCCGGCAATTTGCCGGCAATTTGCCGGGTTCAAAGTGCTGTGTGAATGGGGCTTTGGGCTGTTGCCATCTAGCGGTTGAGAAATGTAATTGCATTTTTATTTTATTTAAAATGAAAGACAGTCAAATTATATCGTTTTGTGTGACAGCAAACATGAAGCTGCGTGGGCGAAAAACATGTAGACAATTTGAAGACTATTGTGGCTATATCGCTGGCCTAAATCAGGGCTATAGCCAAGCCGTTTAATGTAGACCACTGATCGCCTCGATCTCGCCGGGTGGGCTAAGACTGCACATAGCCCGAGCTATTCAGAGCTAGATCGTGACTACATATCGACCATGTCATGAAATGACACTTGCACCTTGTAGCTACATATTATTAACAATGCGAACATGATGGGATATCAACCATATCGTATGCGCTGCCTGCCCAAAAAAATGCTATTTCAGTTTTGACTATAAGTGGGCTACAAATATAGCCGGTCTGACTGCGAGCTAGATCGTGTCTACGCACAGCCTACCCAGAACATGTCAAAGAAATGAAACCAAAACACCTTATAATCACAGTTGACGTTGCTTACATGATGGAATATCATACATCTCGCAAGTTATTTAGGAAAAAATGACATGTAACCAGATTCTATGTTATTTCGTCTAGAAGTGGGTTACGCATAGCTGGTCTATATCGTGTCTATATGTAACCGAGACGGTGAAATGACGGCTATTGCTTGCTGGGCATGAACATGAAATAGTTCATTATCATCTGTGTGAACTGAAATTTGAGCTAGTTCTTTTTAAGTATGAACTGGCACAACACTGATCGCGATGCTGAGCTACAGTGAAATGATAGAGAAGACATGATCTGTATTAGCCTGGGAAAACCCAGACCACTTCCGGCAAATTTAGATTTGCTCTGCAAGTGGGTCTGGCAAAGAGCCCATTGAAACCCATTTCCAATCCGCCGAAATCGCGGCACCAATCAGAAACGTTGGGGCGGGCTTTACACGATGACGACAGAGCAGAGACGGTGACGCAGATTTTGTACATTACAAAGATGGATGCCGCCGTGGAACATCACAACATCACTCGTTCGAATCAGCTATCGCGTCTGTTTCAAGCGATTTAAAATTGTAATTTTCGTTAACACAAACAGAGAATTACTGAGAGTCTCGAGATGTTTCTCCGTTGCTCTGCATACGTCATGTCATTCATCGCTCTGATTGGTTTTAGATCTATCCGACGTCCGTTGGTGACGCCCCTGTGGAAATGAATTGTCTATGGAGGTTTGCCAGACCCTTACTCAGTTACAACTGAGAGTGGTCTGGGTTTTCCCAGGCTAGATCTGTATAGCAATTCGCCTCATTCGAGGCTCGCGTCTACCGCGCCGCGCTAAACACCGCGCCGCAGGACCTCTAGACACGCGTTACATTGAAATCACTCGCGCCAGACGCTCAAGAGTGAGTGAGTAATCATTTTAAAATAAAATTGACTTTAATAAAACCACGAATCCGTGATAAGTTTTGTGATCCGTCTCGCCACTATGTAGTAGCACTATGATCACTTTGAGGGGGGGATAAATTTATCCCCACCGGGGATACAAATAATTAAGCAGAGGCAGGGATACATTGACCAGAAAGGGGGAAATCCCACGCATCCCCCCCGGCAAATCGCACCCTGCATGTATTGGCCAATCAGCTCATGTAGTGTAATTTTGAATGGCAGGGTTTTGAAATGGCAAACATGTGACTTTATGTAAGATTGTTGTGTCTTATGCAGAGAACCGTGTTCAGTGCATTTAAAAAGTGTCATTTTGATGGTATGCTGTGCATGTCACTTTAGTGTGTGTGTGTGTGTGTGTGTGTGTGTGTGTGTGTGTGTGATACACTGTGAGTCCAGACTGTTTGTGTTGTTCATATGAGGTCCATTATAAATTCACTTCACTGAAATATTTCACTTTCAGAGGCTGACATCAGAAGAGAATATATAGTACATTTGAATCATATCTCACTTTAACTGATCAGATACATATATGTAAACGTATGTATTTACTGTATGCAACACGATTCATTGGTTTCCGGCTGCTGCATTGAAGCCAGTTTTTCCATAGATTCAGTCCTGGGAATTACTTTATCTCCATCTTCATCATCTTCATCAGGTGAACCTCCTGTGAGAGCTGATGTGGAGCAGAACAACAGAAGATCCGTCAGAAACTGAATAATATCGTGTCATGAATCTGTCAATCTGAACCTTTAACTATAATTGAATGAAGGATCAATAACTCAACATGTTTTACACTCAATCATAATAAAGTTTACATTTATATTATGTAGAGGATATGTGGGATAATTGTTCATTTCTGTGCATTATTGTACAGACACAAACTGTGAAATTCTCTTCACAAACAAAACTTGTGCACTTTCCACTGATATACAGTCAGAAAAAGAAGAGAAATGTCAATCATACAGTATCATAAAGAGCATGTTATCACACTATACAAACATTATGGGAAGGGAAAGTTACTTTTGAATGTTGAACATTTTGAAACAAGTAACATTTAAAAAACACTAGAAAAAAATCCAACTGAAATGTTAAAAAAGTTCCATGAGCAATGTATAAATCATGTTTTTGTGCTGATGTTTTGAGAACATTATTAAAGAGCAGAAAACTCTGAACAAATGTGTAATGTTACTGGAGGAACGTTTGATCATAACTTTGAGAGAATCTTCCAGAACATTCCCAGTTAGTATATAATACTGGTTAAAACTTTGATCATAAAACTGACACTTGACTGCTGTTCCTCTGTGGGGTTTAACTGTGCCCAGCAAACACAGAACGCTGGCACAACGTACCCAACCTTCTAACAACGTTTTAACATTAACAACATGGCCAAAAGGTTGCTATAACTACGCTGTGTGGTGAACGTTGTCAAAATGTTGACATTAAACCCCCGTTCAGGGCCATTGCTTAAGGTTGTGCCGAGGGTGTCTGGACAACAACTGGACGACATCTGTACTCGTCACTCGTCACGGCCCTGAAGCGCCTGTTTTGGTTGTGTTGTTGCTTTCCATTACAGACAAACTCCAGATCAAATGAACTGTCACGTTAAGATTTATTAGGATCTTTTCACCTTGCCCCTTACTACCCGCACCTGCGCACCATATATGCAACATGACAGGGTTGCCACTACTTCATAAAACCAGCCACTATCATTACATCTTCTCTTTTTTTTTTTTTTTTTTTTTTTTTTCTTTTTTTTTTTTTTTTTTTTCTTTTACTCATTACTAACAAACATTAATTGCAACATTCCATTCAATATTAACATTATTTGAAATATTCAATTACACATCTATAATTGTTCAGTCTTTTGCAACAAGTCCTCTCAACTTTCAGCATGTTTCAATAAGTCTTTCAGGGCATTTCCGTTCACGAACAGATCTTCTCAATGGTATCTCAGTCTTCTCAGGTTGTTCTACTTCCACTGATAACTCTTTCAACAGATGTTGACGATTCCTCCTTAACACAACGCCACTTGCAGTTTCAACATTATAGGACCTTGGTTGAATTTGTTCAAGTACAATGCCTTTCTGATTCCAGGTATTAGTCTTATCTTTAAATCTGACCTCCTCACCAGCACGAAGTTCAGGCAAATGACGAGTTCCTTTATCATAATAGATCTTTTGTTTAGCCTTTTGTTGTTCTTTAAATTTTTTGACTTTCTCGCTGCCTTCTGTCACAAGAAGATCCTCTGACACAGGTAAATTAGAACGAAGACGTCGTCCCATCAAAAGATATGCCGGGGAGTCTCCACACTCAAGAGGTGTACTACGATAAGCAAGCAGTCCCATATAAAAACTACTTCCATCATCTCTTGCCTTTTGCATCAACCTTTTCACAACTCCAACTGATTTCTCCACAAGTCCATTAGACTGGGGAAAATATGGACTTGATGTTGTATGTCTGAAGTCCCAGTCTTTTGAAAAACTCTGGAAACTAGCATTAACAAATTGAGGACCATTATCCGTAAACACTTCAGTTGGTACTCCATGTCGAGCAAAGACTGATTTCAGGCATGAAATAACATTTTCTGCCGTGGTGGTGCTTAACGCACATACTTCTGGATAAAATGAATAATAATCAGTAATCACAAGGTAATTTTTCCCATGACATGTAAAAATGTCTGCACCTACTTTTTGGTATGGTCTTTCAGGTACCGGATGCGACATTAGTGGCTCTCTTGGATTATTCAATTGATATCTGGCACATGTCTGACATTTGGACACTGCAATCGTGATGTCCTGATTGATTCCTGGCCAATACATGACTTCACGAGCTCTTTTTTTACACTTCTCAATCCCTAAATGGCCTTCATGGATCTTGTTCAACATCTCATGTCTCAGATTCTTCGGAACCACTACTTTGTTTCCTTTATACAAAATTCCATCACCAACAGACAATTCAGACTTACAGTTCCAAAATTCATGAACATCTGCACCACAATTTTGCTTCACATCTGGCCAACCATTCATGACATAGTATTTCACCTGAGTAAGTGTTTGGTCTTGTTCTGTCTCTTTGCAGATCAGTTTCATTTTGGAATCAGCAACAGGTAAGGCTTCTACGATCATGTTCACATATGCTTGAATATCCTCAGTCAACTTTTCACTCGAGGGTGTAGTTGGGTCTACTGCTCTGGACAGGGTGTCTGCAACGAACATTAATTTACCTGGTGTATAAAATACAGTTAATGCATAACGTTGCAATCTGATCATCATTCTTTGGATTCTCAATGGACAATCATTAAGAGATTTTTTGAACAATGCAATCAATGGTTTATGGTCAGTTTCAACATCCACAGATTGTCCTGCTACAAATTGATGAAATCTCTCACAAGCAAAAGTAATGCTCAGCAATTCTTTTTCAATTTGAGCATACCTACACTCCGCATCAGTCATTGAACGTGAGGCATATGCAACTGGTTGCCAGGTTCCATCATGATCCTGCAGTAGTACTGCTCCCAATCCTGCTTGTGACGCATCAGCTGAAATTTTAATAGAACGTTTGGGATCATAGAATTTCAAGATTGGCTCTCTAGTTAAAATCACTTTCAAAGATTGCCATGCAGACTCCTGTTCATGGTTCCAATCCCATTCATTCTTTTTCTCAGTTAGCCATCTCAATGGCGCTATCTTCTCAGACAGATTAGGTATGAATTTACTCATATAGTTCAACATACCCATGAATCTCTGAACATCTTTTACACATTGCGGTCTTGGCATATGTTCGATAGCAGAAATCTTCATGGGATCTGGTCGCACTCCAGCACTACTAACGATGTCACCCAAGAACGTTAATTCAGTCACCCCCAATTGGCACTTTTCTCTGTTCAACTTCAAATTTGCACGCCTGGTTGCTTCCAGAACCCTTCTTAACCTTGTATCATGTTCTTCCTTCGAAGCTCCCCAGACAATTATATCATCCATCGATGTATCAACACCTTCCATGTGTTCATAAATCATGTGCACTGTTTTATGATACACCTCAGGAGCAGAAGCAATTCCAAACGGAAGCCTTAAGAAACAATATCTTCCATATGGTGTATTAAACGTGCAAAGTTTTGAGCTGACAGCATCCAATTTTAACTGCCAAAATCCTGATGACGCATCTAGCTTGCTAAAATATTTGGCATTTGCAAACTGGGCCATAATCTCTTCACGTGTAGGAAGCTTGAAATGTTCTCTCTTAATCGCTCTGTTCAAATCTCTAGGATCAAGACAAACTCTAAGTTTTCCATTCTTCTTGTCCACAATCACCAATGAACTAACCCATTCTGTGGGCTGATCAATTTTTTGTATCACTCCTAAACTCTCCATTCTATCCAGCTCTTCTTTTAATTGTCTTTGAAGTGCAAACGGTACCTTTCGACATGGATGTATAACTGGAGGTACAGTTTCATCAACTTGGATTGAGTGCTCCTCTGACAGACATCCTAAGCCTTTAAACACATCCCCATACTCTGTTAGGATTGAGTCATACTCAGGTTCAGACTGTTTTAATTCTTCTACGACCAGCACTCTTTTCACCAGATGCAGCCTCTCGCAAGCAGACAAGCCCAAAATAGCTTGAAAATCCTTCGGCACCACTACAAATGACAGACTGTGCACTTTATCCTTATATCGCATTTTTGCAACACATTTTCCTTTCACTGGTATGTCTGCTCCAGAGTATCCAGTTACTTTTAATTTAGCAGCATGTAGCTTCGGTCTAGGTCTTAATTGGTTGAATTCGGTTTCAGAAATGATATTAACTTGAGCTCCAGTGTCAAGCTTAAACGCTACTGTGCTATTATTTATTTGCAGTTGTACAGTCCACTCTTTCTGTTCACCTCCACCTTCTGCTACTACATCCACATAGAACTCTTCCAATTCACTCTCAGTAACGGCATTTACTTGGCTTGATGTTCGTTTACTTTTACAACAACGTGCATAATGATTCATTTTACCACAATTGTTGCAATTTTGACCATAAGCTGGACACTTTCTCGGTGGATGCTGCATCCCACAACGATCACACATTCTTTGAGGCTTATCAATTACCATCCTACTTCGTTCCTGTTGCGTTGCTGGTTTTGCACTTATACTGGGTGTCTGATACTTCTTTACCACATCCACAGCACAGGTCTCATTTAACATTTCTTTAGCTTGCGTCTTTACAGTCTCTGCCGCTCTACAAAGTGAAAGGGCTTTCTCCAAGTCCAAATCTTGTTCTCGAAGTAACCGTTCCCTCAACCCATTGTCAGGTATTCCACACACAATCCTATCTTTGATCAAAGAATCTGCCAACTCTCCAAACTCACACGTTTTACTCCTCTGTCTGAGCTCCGTCACATACTGATCAATTGTTTCCCCACTTTTCTGCATGCATGTGAAAAATCGATGCCTTTCATAAGTAACATTTCTCTTGGGTATGCAAAATACTTCAAACTTGTCCATTATCGGCTGCAACTTCAAACTCTCTCCTTCTTCAAAAGTGAAATTATTATATACTTCCAAAGCTTCATCGCCAACCACATGAAGAAACAAGGACGCTTTCATTTTTTCTGACTTACGATCTCCATCAATCGCAGATAAATACAGAAGAAATCGTTGCTTGAATCGTCTCCAATTTTCAGCAACATTACCGGACAATTGAAGCTTCGGTGGCGGCTGTAATCCTTCCATCTTCTCTGTTTTCTTCGTCACACGTATGTACGTAATCCACAAACTTTCACTTCTGAAACCACTTCTGACACCATGTTTTGGTTGTGTTGTTGCTTTCCATTACAGACAAACTCCAGATCAAATGAACTGTCACGTTAAGATTTATTAGGATCTTTTCACCTTGGCGTGCTGCCACAACGCACCTATGACAAACTCATTAGCCCCTTACTACCCGCACCTGCGCACCATATATGCAACATGACAGGGTTGCCACTACTTCATAAAACCAGCCACTATCATTACAGCGCCAATCAGCCTTTTCAATTCCAACTCATTTGGGCTCATTTGATTTTGAGTTGGGCTCATTGTGTTCTGATTCATCATCGAGCAAGGATACCCGAGTATTGCGTTTTATTTAGCCAACCTCAGCTAAATAAGATACGTAATTATTCAAACACAACCTACAGCTGCATTTTCTAATGTGACTAATGTAGCCTCGCTCGCACTGTTTAGTTTTTAATTTGATTTGTCTGATATTTAGTCTCATTAGTTTCTTTGCTCCTCTGGATTTGTGGATGTTTCCTGCCCCTTAAAGGAGAACTCCGGCGCAAAATGAACCTTTGGTCTAATTACACATTGTTACCTAGTCAACCGTTATCTGAGATTTGTTTTCATGATTATCGAATGTAAATAGTTTTATCTCTAAAAACAGTTTAGCCTATAACGCTAGTATAACGCTAGTATATGGGGCATGGAGTAATGACAAATAAAAATCGCTTGTTAATACCACTAACAAGGCTCAAAATAGCCCCACACTAACACGGCAGCATAATGAGGGTCCCTACATGCAAACTGAAGCATTGAGAACTTTGACAGTTTAATAAGAAGATATTTTATACATACAGTCAACTTCACGTATATAAGCAGAAGCCATCTTTGAAAAACAGACTCTATCAATCGATCTAAGAACCACCGATCCAAATGCGCTGAACTGTGTAGAATCTCATATGGTCCAGCGCATTTGGATCGGTGGTTCGTAGATCGATTGATAGTTTTTATTAGCCTACCAACAGGCTTACAATGGACTTTACGCACAGCTGCACTGCTTCCTGAACTTTAGCCAGCTCCTTTGTTTCCTGTCTGCCATTATTGGACAAACTGATTAATCCAGGTGTGCCTGACCAACAACAATAATCAGACACACCTGGATTAATCAGTTTGTCCAATAATGGCAGACAGGAAACAAAGGAGCTGGCTAAAGTTCAGGAAGTAGTGCAGCTGTGCGTAAAGCCCGTTCACTGCTATAAAGGAAAGTCATGAGTCGACCGTGATTCGCTGATGGAGAAAATCCTCCTCACAAACGCCCTTGAGATTAATGACGATATTTATTATAACAAAACCAGCACGACTACACTCTTGATAATACAATTGACATCAAACACTGATGTTCACTCGGTTATGACGGAGGCCGACCTGATTAAAAAACACGTTCAAAATGTTTTAATGTGGAACAAAAACTAAGCAAAGAAATAATTTTTTAACAATAACATTATATTAATTGTAAATAACTATTTTAAAAATAATCATAAATAATGTTTAGCCTATAATATTTACACAATCTTGGCATTACAACATTGTTCAGTAGGCCTAATATATAGGCTAATAACAGAAAGGGCCTTTACACTAGCCTGGCAAGCCTTACATCAAGATGTTTAGTCTGGCAACTCTCCATAGACGCGGCTCACTCCGAGTGGCGGGATAAACGAGCCTACTCTATACACGACGTGATTGGCCTGACCCAATTTAGGTTTTTGCAGCTAGAAGGTCTATGGAGAGTTGCTGGACTTCAGAATACACTTTGCTGCCGCTAGGGTGTGTCTAGATTTCTAGGCTAACTTTACACTGTAATCATGGTTCCCTGAGAGAGGGAATGAGACACTACAACCGCTTCATGCTTTCGGCATTCCTGCCCACGACTCCTTCAGACACGGAAGAGAATGACGTGTTCTATAAGCACTGTATGTATACTCTGGTCACACAGGAAGTGTCGTCATAGTCTGTCGCCGGCCAATGTGATTATTGTGTTCTGACACGCTCATGCCGGAGTCGTTCCCCGTTAGCGTCCTAGTGTCTCGTTCCCCTTCTCAGGGAACCATGATTACATTCGTAACCCGAGAGGTTTTGTTCACATCCCTGTCATCATGTGTTGACTCGCGCTCTCCAGCGACGACACTGGCTGATTAAATATGTAGAGCACAGAGAAGAAGACTAATAGCGTGCAGACGAACAACACACGAAGATTACGCAGCATTTTCTGACTAAAAGAGCGGCCATGGAGATATAAATCACGCCGCTCGCTTCAGCGCCGCGACTAGCCTATGGCGGAGGCGTGCTCATGAATATTAATGAGGTGCTTCCAAAACTTCCTGGAGCCTTCAGTCACGTGACCACGGTTTGTCCAGTGAAGCGTAAAGGGTTGAGGAGCCGGCCAATGAAAAGTTCCCAGCATGCTCCTCTCATGTATATGATTAAATACTGGCTAACTCTGCATTATATGTTCATATATACACACTACTATCATTACATACAGAGACACTAACTTATATCACTGATGTATGATAATATTCATCAAATGTGAAGAGAAAAGCAGAGACTTCAGTGTGTAACCGGCGCACAGAAAGCTTGTCGCTTTAACAGGAACAAATCAACGTTCGTCCTCTCGCCGATCCTTCTGGTTCTGATGACGTGATGATCGGTCTGATCACGTGTGTGCGTGAAATGTGCAGCCTCTGTTACGACTGAGCACACGACCTTCTGACCCACAGAACCAGGACTAAAGAGGATGAGATTGGAGATATTAACATAAGTAAAGCATGAAAATATGTATATGTAAAAAACAATTCAAATATATGGTAAAATCTTAATGTATGGCAGTAAGTTCTGGCAAATAGAAACTTGATGATGCGTTGAATCAATTGAATCATTTGCTTGATGAACCGATTCACTGATTTTTAGCGCCACTCTGGCGACTCCTGCTGGTCAGAACAGTGTCATTACACGCAGAAACACTTAAAACACCTTTACACACAACTGCTAATGTTTAATTAAAGCTGAAATCTATGCATTTACCTTTATCTATGTTTATAATATGTGTTATTTTATTAAATTGTAGTGTTTGTTTCGTTCGTTTTATAGACAGCTTGTTTAATCAGAACAATAAGAGACTTTTAAATACAACTCTTTCTTTTTATTATATAAATGTGTAGAAATTAATTTAATTTATCCAAGATCAGGTAAAAATAATTTTTAGACATCAATTGCGGTGAGGAATATTTTAAAAGTATAAAATATCACACACACACACATTTAATTTCTTTATTTGGATTAAAAGATAAACATATATCATGGCATAATCCAAATTTGGCAGAAAGATGTACAACAGCAGCCGATATCTCAGTCCATTATGCACATTAAGGGTAAAGGTGGCACCTGCGCCTCCATATATAGAGGCTGCCAATCACTGCTGATACAGAACAATATCTGGTCAGTTTTTTGGCCTTGTTCTTATGTAGTCCGCAAATCTGCAGGCCTCTTACACACAACTTATGCACATGGCCTAAACTACCAAAAATGAGGGCAATAACTTTACAGGAGTAGCCAAAGTTATTGAAAACATTATACCATGGTTGATATTTCAACAGTTTTGAAGCATAGCAGGTGTCCATGTAAGCATCAAAAGAGCAACCTATTTCTATTATTGTAACGGCTTTGGTGTGTTCATTAATGACAACTATGTCCGGTGTATTTGGTAAGTGATTTATGGCAATTTCCAATGTAGCGCACTGTTCGTGTGGGAGGGAGAACCAGTCTGTCTTGATTTTTTCGTTAAAATGGATTGTGGTAAGGTTGACATTGTCTCTGAGCTCCTTCACTGAGAGTGCAACAATACGGTCGTGGCGCGCGATGTACAGTCCTTTGTAGGCAGAGCAGCCGTTAAGGATGTGCGCGATCGTCTCTCTTTGCCGGCTGTGATGTTGCAGGCAGAACGGCTCATGTGCAGATGGAAACCATGTTGCTAAGTTGGACTTTGTTGGTAGTACCTGAAGACGAGCTTTAATTGTGAATCTGTGGATGTCGTCTTGTAGGGCTGTGTTCTTCAGAACTGTGTGTGATGCGTTATGGTCGGCACAGGGCAGGCAGGCCAGTTGTCCTTGTAGGCGTAGGCCTGTCCAGTGCTGTATCATACGCAAGTGGAAGTGGTCGATTATTGTCCTTCTGATGTTTTGAGTGTCAAGGAGTTGGATGTTGTCGCCAGTTGTGATGATTGCCTCTGCCGTGATGGTTGAATCTGTGACAATGTTCTTGTTGGCTTCCGCCGGCTGTCCTGCTGTGTTCCTCCAGCGCAGTTGGATATTAGCGCGGTTGCAGAGGTCATTCAGGTCCAGCCAGTCCGAGCGCACGCCAAAGCCTGGTGTGTTGGTGTCCAATTTTCCATTAGGGTTAGGGTTAACCAACACACACACACACACACACACACACACACACACACACACACACACACACACACACACACACACACACACACACACACACAAAGAGAAAACCTGCTGAACATGTTCTCACTCTTCGCGGGAACAGATTTGAAGAAGTGTGGCATTGATTACTTGTGTTCAGCAGTGCACGAGTCCTGCTGTCTCAGTGAAGGTTTATCGTGTCTGAATCAGGAGAGGAATATCACAGAATCGGATCAAACAGTGTTTAGTTTACAAACTTTGACTGCATTATTATGAGAACAAAGATGTTACGTAACTTAAAGCCCTCACATATAATGCATTATAAAAGTATTTTTAACACAGTAATTTATAATTGAATACACCTTTAGAAAGTATAATGCATTAAAACACAACAGAATTTACATTACTTTGTAAATAAATAAATAAACAATCCCAATCAAACACCAATCCCTCGTTTATGAATCGGTCATGTGACTGTTCACTGAGAAATGACTTGCTTTTGTAAAACATCACGCACTGCAAACCTCCTGAAGCTCACGAGGAAGATGTCAGTCACTGGAAATACATATTTCAACTCCTCATAATGAAATATATCCTGAGCAATTGTAAGTCTTTGTTTGTAGGAGCTTGCATGGATGGAAAGAAGAATGTTGGACTGGTTTGGTGTATTAACTTATACAGATGTTGTGATTAATAAATGTTTTAATGCCCAATTAGAGAATTCAATAAAGTGTCAAAAGCCATCGCATTACCCTTCAAAACAATGATTCAGAATGTAATCTCACACTGTATTGAAGATATAAATTGAAGTCTATGTGAATTGTGTTTAAGAAATGTTCTTAAAATATTTTAAATGACATTTACCACTTTTTGCATTAACTGGTTTGAAGGGACTCTGCATGCGGGATCTGTGAGAAACACTGAAACTGCAGAATGTAAATGTTCTTCAAGTGTGAACATGTTGAGTTCGGGCTGATGTTCAAGAGCGGACTCTAATATAGAGACCTGAGCAGACTTGTTCATGTTAGAAGCTGTTCTCTCTCTCTCTCTCTCTCTCTCTTCTGTTTTCTGTTATATAGATACTGTCAACATGATTTACAAGTATGCCACAAAGGATTATGTGGCAAGGGGGGCGTGGCCCAGCGGAGCCTGTGACGGGAGAGAAGATTGGGAGACAGGTGCGGTGTAAGTGGGTCAAGTGCAAATGACGAACACCTGTCCCTTATTTCAGTGATTGGTGTGGAGAGAGAATAAAAACCACCTGAAAAGGAGATGAAGGGAGAGAGACCAGCGGAGAACTGTGGGTGCAACGCGCAGAGAGCTGACAGAGAGTGGGAAACCTGGGACGAGAGAAGCCAGAGAGCGCGAGGAACATATTGGGTGTTTCCTGACACTTGTGGACTGAATTTGAATGCTGTGTGCAAGAAAGTTGTTTTGTTTATTTTATTTCTTTGGTTCCAATAAATACCCACAGTCTCCGCAAGCCGACCCTGTCCTCTTCCTTCCCTGAGTCTTGAACATATTTGAAAAGTGCTACACTGGTGCCGAAACCCGGGAAGGGAGATGGAAGCCGCCGCTAGCCAACTAACTTCGTCTGCAACATCGTCCCCACTTGCGGACGTTATCACCTCCCTTGCGGCCCTCCACCACGAACACCATCAGGCCCTGGTGGGTATGAGGAGCGACCTGGAACGACGTTTCGAGCTCCTCGTCCAGGGCCAGCAAGAGGACCGCGAGAGGTTCCGGAGCTGGATGGATCGAGAGGGTCGGACCGGAGCCACGCCGCCGCCGGCCGAGCTCCCCCACCTGACCATGAGCAAGATGGGGGCCCAGGATGACCCGGAGGTCTTCCTGGACCTCTTCGAGAAGGCAGCAGAGGCAGGTGGGTGGCCGAAAGAGCATTGGCCGGTGCGCCTCATCCCATTGTTGTCCGGGGAGGCGCAGGGCGGCTGCCCAACAGCTGCCGGTCCAGAACCTCCTGGTCTTCGACGACCTGAAGAGGGCCATCCTGCAGAGGGTTGGCCGAAGCCCTGAGCAACATCGCCAGCGGTTTCGGTCGCTCGATCTGGGCGATAACGGCCGGCCCTTCGTCATGGCGCAGCAGCTCCGGGACTCCTGCCGCAAGTGGCTACTGGCCGAGGGAAGCGATGTCGAGGAAGATCATCGACCGTGTGGTACTGGAGCAGTTCATAGCTCGGCTACCGAAGAAGACGGCCGAGTGGGTCCAGTGCCACCGACCGACGTCGCTGGACTCGGCCATCCATCTGGCGGAGGATCAGCTGGTGGCGTGCTCCAGGGTCGGCGACACCCTCCCTAATGTCTCTCTCTCCTCTTCTTTTTCAGTTCCCCCCCCCTCTACCCCATCACAGCGACCTGTCCCGCTCCCAAGGACCCGTCCGCCAGGTCCATTCAGAGGTCCACCCCGGGCCCGCGCTGGGATGGCGGCGGACCAGTCAGGGGACGCCCGCGGGCCCGCCCAGGGGCTTCACCTCCGCTGGAGCAGAAATGTCTCCTCCGCCTTCCACGCTCTCTCCACGCCAATCCCTTGGCCCACTTCCTGCCACTAGGGCGGCGGGGAGGTCTGGGCCGGCCTGCTGGCGTTGTGGGGACCCGGACCATTTCATTGATAGGTGTCCCATGATGGACATAGGGACAATGATCCGGGGTCCCAGATGTTCAGCAGGCTGCCCACGATCAGGCTGGCCGGTACCAAATACCTGTGAGTATTAAGGGGGGGTACCTATCAGGCTCTGGTGGATTCAGGCTGTAACCAAACCTCGATCCACCAAAGCCTGATTCAACCCGAGGCATTGGATATGAGCCGCATGGTTCGGGTAAGGTGTGTGCACGGGGACGTGGTGAAGTATCCCTTAATGTCAGCTGTGATTCAATTTAGGGGACAAAAGCATAGAATAGAGGTTGCAGTTAACCCGCACCTCAGGCATCCACTAATTCTGGGAACGAATTGGCCAGCATTTAGTGATTTAATCAGGAGTTTATGTGTGGATACCTCTTGTGGTCAGAAAACGCAGGATAGCGAGGCGACGGTGCGATTGGGAGAGGCGGAACCGGGACCCTCGAGACTAGTGTCAGGGGAACAGAGTGCAATCGAGAGACAGATTCTCTCGGAGCGCGATGATTTTCCCCTGGAGCAGTCTCAAGATGAGTCACTTAAACACGCTTTTGAACAGGTCCGTACCATCGACGGTCAGCCTCTCCAAATTGACCGTCCGCTTAGCTATCCTTATTTTGCGATTATTAAAGATAGGTTGTATCGAGTGACACAAGACACTCAGTCAAAGGAGATTACAACCCAATTATTGGTTCCAAAGAGCCGTCGGGAAATGCTTTTCCAGACGGCTCATTCTAATCCCATGGCAGGACATTTGGGACAGATAACTACACTGAATCGTCTCATGGCCCGTTTCTTTTGGCCGGGCATTCACGAGAACGTGCGCAGGTGGTGCGCGTCTTGTCGTGAATGTCAGCTGGTAAATCCGCCGGCCTCCCCAAAAGCGCCATTGCGCCCACTTCCTTTAATGCAGGTCCCCTTTGAAAGAATTGCGATGGACCTCATCGGGCCATTAGAACGATCCGCACGTGGACATCGATTTGCATTAGTGATAGTGGACTATGCAACCCGATATCCCGAGGCAGTGGCTCTCCGCACCATCTCAGCTAAGAGTGTTGCGGATGCACTGTTTCGTTTAATCTCCCGAGTGGGGATCCCGAAAGAGATCCTCACTGACCAAGGCACGGCGTTTATGTCACGTACATTACGCGAACTTTACGAGTTATTGGGCGTTAAGTCGATTCGTACCAGCGTCTATCACCCACAAACAGACGGACTGGTCGAACGATTTAATCGCACATTAAAAACCATGATTCGTAAATTCGTTCACGAGGACGCCAAAAATTGGGATAAATGGTTGGAACCCCTGTTGTTTGCGGGTGCGCGAGGTCCCGCAAGCCTCCACGGGGTTTTCCCCCTTCGAGCTCCTTTATGGACGTCAGCCCCGCGGGGTGCTGGACGTCCTAAAGGAGACTTGGGAGGAAGGACCTTCGGAGAGTCGTAACGAAATCCAGTATGTCCTGGACCTGAGAACAAAACTCCACACTTTGGGGCGGCTTTCAATGGAGAATTTGTTACAGGCTCAGGGCAAACAGACCCAGCTATACAACAGGGGAACCCGACTTCGAAAATTTTCACCGGGAGATAAAGTCCTTGTATTGCTCCCTACGTCAAGTTCTAAATTACTTGCAAAGTGGCAAGGGCCTTTTGAGGTCACACAGCAGGTGGGTGATCTCAATTATGAGGTACTTCGAACGGATAGGAGCGGGGCACGTCAAATTTATCACCTCAACCTCCTTAAAAAATGGAATGAGGTGGAGTCAGTGATGCTGGCGACGGTAATTGGTGCGGAAGAGGATCTCGGACCAGAGGCGAACATTAAACAGCAATCATTCGCACTGGCCCCGGGAGGAGATCATCTTTCACCGTCCCAGCTTGCTGACGTAGTAAGGTTGCAGGCAGACTTTGCCGACGTGTTCTCGCCCCTACCCGGTCGAACTAATCTTATTCAGCACCATGTTGAGACCGAGCCGGGCGTGGTGGTTCGCAGCCGGCCGTATAGGTTACCTGAACACAAAAAGAAAGTGGTTCAGTCTGAATTAGAGGCGATGCTCGAGATGGGAGTAATAGAAGAATCCCACAGTAATTGGGCGAGCCCGATAGTTTTAGTACCTAAAAACCGACGGCTCGGTTCGTTTCTGTGTGGATTACCGCAAAGTTAATGCTGTGTCGAAGTTCGACGCGTATCCAATGCCGCGGATTGACGAACTGCTTGATCGGCTGGGCACTGCTCGCTTTTATTCGACACTGGACTTAACGAAAGGATACTGGCAGATCCCCTTATCACCGTTATCTAAAGAGAAAACAGCCTTTACCACGCCGTTTGGGTTACACCAATTTGTTACACTACCGTTCGGGTTGTTCGGGGCTCCAGCCACCTTTCAGCGTCTCATGGACCGAATTCTACGGCCCCATGCCGCATATGCCGCTGCCTACTTGGATGACATCGTCATATACAGTAATGACTGGCAGCGGCATATGGAGCATGTGAGTGCTGTACTGAGAGCGCTGAGACTGGCTGGACTCACGGCCAACCCGAAGAAGTGTGCGGTTGGGCGGGTAGAGGTCAGGTATCTGGGCTTCCACTTGGGTCACGGGCAAGTGCGGCCGCAAATTGACAAGACCGCAGCAGTTGCAACTTGCCCGAGGCCCAAGACCAAAAAGGAGGTGAGACAGTTCCTGGGGCTGGCGGGATATTATAGAAGGTTTGTGCCTAATTATTCGGACCTCGCCAGCCCGCTGACTGATCTCACTAAAAAGGAAGCACCAGACCCGGTCCAGTGGACGGAGCAGTGTCAGCAGGCCTTCACCCAGGTAAAAGCTGCCCTGTGTGGCGGCCCTCTATTACATTCTCCCAATTTCTCTCTCCCTTTCTTGTTGCAGACGGACGCGTCGGACAGGGGGCTGGGAGCGGTCCTGTCCCAGGAGATAGAGGGAGAGGAGCGACCGGTGCTGTACATTAGTCGCAAGCTCTCAAAGAGAGAGACTAAGTACAGCACCATTGAGAAAGAGTGTCTTGCCATCAGATGGGCCGTCCTCACCCTCCGCTATTATCTCCTGGGGCGGGAATTCACCCTCTGTTCAGACCACGCACCCCTCCAGTGGCTCCACCGCATGAAAGATACCAACGCGCGGATCACCCGTTGGTATCTGGCCTTACAGCCTTTTAAGTTCCAGGTGGTCCACAGGCCGGGTGCACAGATGGCTGTGGCCGACTTCCTCTCCAGGAGGAGGGGGGGGGGGGGGGCCGCAGGCCGGATGGCTCCCCGACCTGAGTCAGGCGGTGGGGGTATGTGGCAAGGGGGGCGTGGCCCAGCGGAGCCTGTGACGGGAGAGAAGATTGGGAGACAGGTGCGGTGTAAGTGGGTCAAGTGCAAATGACGAACACCTGTCCCTTATTTCAGTGATTGGTGTGGAGAGAGAATAAAAACCACCTGAAAAGGAGATGAAGGGAGAGAGACCAGCGGAGAACTGTGGGTGCAACGCGCAGAGAGCTGACAGAGAGTGGGAAACCTGGGGACGAGAGAAGCCAGAGAGCGCGAGGAACATATTGGGTGTTTCCTGACACTTGTGGACTGAATTTGAATGCTGTGTGCAAGAAAGTTGTTTTGTTTATTTTATTTCTTTGGTTCCAATAAATACCCACAGTCTCCGCAAGCCGACCCTGTCCTCTTCCTTCCCTGAGTCTTGAACATATTTGAAAAGTGCTACAGATTACTTGAATTTTGTTCAATTTAAATAAAAACCAAGATATATATATAGAGATATTTCTAACCAGCAAGTCAAATACCGATCAGTCGCATCAAGTCAAACGCACCTATTGATATGAATAAAATAAAAAAAATCTAAAAAGTTGTCAAATTAAAAAAGTAAGTGTTCATGCTGCCTTAAAATTGTAGTTTTAGTCAACTTGAAATGTAAAATGTGAAGTGACAACTTAGATATTTGAGTTGATTAAACTTACCATTTTTATTTTTTATTAAATCTTTATTATTTTTAAGTTGACAACCATTTTTACAGTATACTTTAAAATATATATTTACTCTTAACTGACAATGTTTAAGCAAATTGGAATGAATGAAATTAATTACACAAAACAGTTTAGAAGGACAAAGGGAAAATTCTCACAAGATAAAAATATTCATAATGATTTAATAACTGTCAGGCTATGTAGAATGTTTACATATAATACAGAAACATACAGGAAATGCACAGAAAAACCAAACTCGTTTAAGTTCATAAACCATTATAGATTCTTTCTTTTTAGGAACCATTTTACATTAAGACGCTGACTTCAGAAGACAATATATGATAATGAATGTTAATGGTGACTTTTAAAGATATGACACTTTTACTGATCCCAGTATTGATATTTGATATCTGTGGATTATGTGAGGCTCTTCTGAACTACAATCACAGGTCAATCTGTTGCATTCCAGCCAAATATTCCAAAGATTGAGTCCTGGGCAATTCTTTATCTTTATCTTCATCATCATCGTCATCTTCATAGGTATGTGTTACTGTGAGAGATAACATGAAACCCCCCCATAAGATTACTGATTTTTTGCCTGTCTATTGGTGCCTTTAATTATGTGAAGGATCAATAATTAAAGGTTTCAGTCTGTCACATTCCATAAAAGCATGAAAAACCGTTTCTCTTTTTGAGCAGAAAGGACAATCAGCAATAACTTCAGGATTAAGAACTGAAATAAAAGCATTAACAGCGATGGCACAGTGAAGAAGCCTCCATATCCCCTGCCCTTTAGATAACGGTGGCTTATACAGTGACCTCAGGTTTCACAATCTCTTCAACACCCAATACTCTGCGCCATGGCGTGACAACTTTATTAAAGACTTTTACAGATATTTTATAAAAAGCTTTACCAGGTGCTGTACACAAATTCAACCACAAAGGTCACAAATATTCAGCATCAAAAAAAGGTCCACTACAATCATCCAATTTAGGCAACATGGTAACAACAGGAAAAGAGTCTTAGAGTGTTTACTCCTCCATGACTGTCCATCAGTAAATCTTTTTCTTCATTACTGATCAAAGATTTCCAGTTCTTTAGCATCTGTTCAACAGTCCGCAAAGACCTGACCTTTAGACAAGAGGCCAATTCTTCTGTTCTTTCAAAGTCTAGTCCAGCTTTATGAATCAAACGTCCAAATGTGAAGATCTGGAAATTCTGCAAAAGTACATTAAGTCCATGAAAGGAGTCGTCTCTTCACAGCGTCGAGTCGTCCTCGGGGTCCCCCCCACACATCAGGATTTCTGATTCGCGATCGGGGCGGCTCCGATGTTCTTCCGAGCAGCTTCGGACACTCTTAATGCACTTCACACCAAGGTAAAATCTGATAAGATAATCTGTAGAACCATCAAGATAATCGGGACATAGTTAGGATTGAAGGGGGGAAATCGGCCCAAAATCAGCCCGATTATCTTTTGGTGTGTACCCAGCATTAGCAGAAACCTCCATTTGGACAGTTAGACGGGCTAACAGTAGCCTGGCTCCGCCTCCTACGGACTTCCGCTCAATTTTCATTTTCCTTCTGTACTACGTCTGGGATTGTGGTGTATTCTTGGGTTTTCTCCGATCATTTTTTCACCGGTCCAATCAGCGAACAGAGGGAGAGGCTGAGAACGATGACGTTGAGGTCGTGCGCTAGTTTGAGTCGCCATAGGCAACCAGGCTAAGCTTAGACACAGCCAACAAATGGAGACATGCTTCAACAATGCCAGTGATTCAGGACGCATGTGGGAGGAGATCAGGACTATCACTGATTACACAAGGAATACTCCAGATACCCTATCAACAGTGAGCCAACATCAGCAGAGGAGCTGAACAGCTTATAACAACAACTTATAACAGCTCACGGACAACAAAAGAACAGTGATGCCAGCCCTGTCACTTGAGGAAAACACAGCATTGGTACTGCACAGCAAAATCCCAAATCAACTCTGCTCAGAGCACATTTGGTCCCACTCTACAGAGAGATAAAATCACACTGAAGCAGTGTTAAAGTTAGTGCGAGAGATTAATAAAGTAATGGAGTTTTAGGTTTTATGGAGAGCTTGATTATTCAGATCAATAAGAGACTTTTAAATACAACTCTTCCTTTTTATTATATAAATGCGTCACGCAATGTGTAAAAATGCACATGTAATGAAGGAATGCCATAAAGGCTTTCAGTCTCGAGTCATTGGTGTTGTAAGACGGGAGAAAACTGGACGAACTGGAAGAGAGAGAGACTCTCTGAGAAAACAAGGAAATGAACATCTGAACTCTCTTGCTTTATTAACATCCCCATTCGAGACAGTTGATCACCTCACAATTTACATATCATTCCCTTCCCCACCTTGCATCTCCCTCATGCTGAGATCACCTGAAATTCCCCCAAAAATCAATAAGGTTTAATGTGAACAACTATCATACAGCACTACACATGTCTGGTCTCATTGGAAATGTCTCAGTGCGACTGGTACAAAGGTCTCATTCCCACAGAAGTAAACCAACAGGTAATAAGGTTTTTAAGAGTTTAGAGATATCTTGCTTACAGAGGAGGATATGTGTTTATAATGCAAATTACTTTCTGTCCAGCGATCAATGCAAACTCCCATTGTTACAGATGTTTAGTTTTTTACTTGGTCTGAGTATATAAAGAAATGTCTGGAGAATATCTTTCAGACACTCAGCATTATGTTATCATTTTACTCTTTATCTCTAAGCATTTGATGTTATTGAATTGATTATCTTTGAACGGATTATGTAATTGGCATGATACATTTACCTGACTAGTAAAAAAATTGGTAGTTTACATTTGGATTTATTCTGACTTACTCTAAAATGATTAACTTTAATAGATTATGTGCATCTATTGTTACTGCAGATCTGCATCAGATTAGTGACGGACTAGCAGTTTTGAGTGGAGATTAGCGCACACCAACTGAGATATTATGAGTTCTGCCCAATATTTGGCACTAGTTCAAGTGTACTTGTGATATAAAGACAAAAAGGGAATTTCCGTTTAGGACAGCAAACTGCTGATCGACCAACCTAAATAGTGTGAGTCTTACCTCTGTTTAATGTAATGTTACTCTAGATAAGTGTACGTGGGAAACCATGGCATGACCAAACTAAAGCCACTATCAGAGAGGTAATATTAGTCGGCTTATATCTGTAGTGGCCATGACTTCTGACTGAAGTAAACGTTACTTTAATTCAAGTGTGTAAACATATCCATGGGGGTTCACAAAATATCTTAGATTGAGTAAGCGTGAATGCGACCGTCTAAGATATAAGCCAATTACCTCTGTTTAGTGACCAAAAACTGAGGAGTTTGTGATCCCACATAATATGAACGGCCGGTGCGAGGACCTGTGCGACTTTGGCACCCGAGTGAACGAGGATAGAAAGAGTAAAGAGTTAAAGAGAATAATCAACTGTGTCGCTAAACTATTACATAAATGACCAATAACCATTCTAACCTAAATCCGTGGTTGTGATAAAATGGAGTCAGATACATTTTTAATTGGAATTAAAATACTTTACCACGCGGAAAAGACAGTAACGCAGAAACCTTCACCAGCTTATCGGAAACTGTCGTTGGGCAGATTGGACAGGACTTAGTGTCAACGCCGAGTCTCAAGTCTTCATTGATTATGACCAGTCGAGTCACAAGTCATCAAATCTGGGACTCGAGTCCACAACCCTGTGACATGTAACGAAGCTTTGTTTACTGAAAACACATGACTTTGGCAGATTGATACAAACTCCCAATCAAATGATTTCCAAAAGTGAATGTGTCTGTGAAGTTTCAGCTCAAAGATCATGTTTATGTAATGTTGTAAATGCCCATTTTTGAGTGGATAGAAAAACATTGTTTTCGTCTGTGTGCATGTGTCTTTAAATGCAAATGAGCTGCTGCTGCTCCGCCCCCTTTCCAGAAGAGGGCGGAGCCTTTACAGGCTTCTGATACTCTGGCAAAAACTAAAACATCTGTCTGGTTTTGATGATCATCTCTATCGTGTTCTCGCTCACGTGACACTGCAGTTCTTCATCATCATGAAAGTTTATTTTCTGCATGTGTTTTAAAGTCTATCAGTCTAAACTTCTGATGGTCTTCTGAGAACACACACCCGAAGCACACACACAGAAAGCTGGATGTCAGACGGAGCGTCCCGTTAGTATTAAACTAAGTTCTCCTTCACGTCTTATTGCGCTTAAACTGACAAATACACACAAAGTTCACAAAATCAAGTTAAGTCACCTTTATTTATACAGCGCTTAATACAATACAGTGTTTCAGAGCAGCTTTACGGAGATAACATGAAAATAATACAACAAAGTTTGTTTCCAGAAGAAAATAGTGACATATTACAGCTTAAGTAAGTACAGTGTTGATTTATTGGTTGTAAAAATCATTAGTTATTAATTTAGTTCATATATATATACACACATTATCAGTTCAGTTCTCATAATGGTGTTAATGCAGGAGATCAATAATATTGTTGAATATTGACTATCGTTTTAGCATCAATTTTGCGATGTGCGCATCAGTGATCTACTTCAGCTTGAACAGAATCACGGAAAATAACGTTAAAATGCCCGTCTCGATGAGTTTCCTCGTAAACGCAGTCGGTTATAAGTTGAAAACAGAAAGAAAACGGATGCTAGTCATTAACGGTATTGATACGCGCATTCGTCTTAAAGTGACAGCAGCCTAATAAACCCACAACCGTTTGTGTCCCCAAAGCTCCTCCAACAGCTAAGAGAACCAGAAAACCCCTTCTGTAGCTTTAACAAAGACTAACTGTATTAATGATCTAAATCATGTTTGATTTATACAGTGAAGACTGTTCAGCGCTATTTTACATTTGATTATTCAATGTCTGTACCTGAATATAGTTAATTTACCTGAAGAACATAAAGCAGTTTATGTCATCTGTCTTTCTTCTAATATATTCATCTATGATTGTAATTTGTTTATTTTCTATGCAGATTCACAATCGTACAAAATTACCCCAATCATCCTAGAATTATTAAAGGGGGGGTAAAATACTTAGTTTCAGTCAATCTCATGTTAATCTTGAGTACCTATAGAGTAATAGTGCGTCCTTCATATCTCCAAAAAGTCTTTAGTTTCATCATATTTATAAAATAAAAATACAGCTTTCCGATTCTATCCGGAAAAAGCCGAGGTCCTTGATTCTGCACGTGGGCGGAGCTATAGAGTCAACACACAACATACAAACTGCATCCACTGTTCCAGTAACACTGGGTTCTTTGGGAAGCTGAACAAGGTAAACTTTCCCTCACATCCCGAGACATTCTTGACATCAACCATTCCTATTTAGCGCTGCTGACGATGATTTCCGGGTAGTAGCGCGTCGATCGCGGTCTTTCTCTCCTCTGGTCGACGTGTGCGTGAACGCGCTTTTCCGAGAGCAATGCTCATATAAGGAGTTCCACTCTGGTCTACGTCATTAGATCTACGATAGAAAAAAACCAGCCGAAACGTGTTGCAACCCGGAAGTATGATTTTCAGCACAGAAATTCTCTGTTATTCGTTCAAAATAACTTTTCAAACTTTGGCCATTATTAGCATGAGAATCCATCTCTTTAACACTGTAAACAACTCTGAATACATGAAACACCATTGTACCCCCCCCTTTAATAATTTACAAATAGAGCTATTCAAATCATCAGGTGAAATTGTTTTCATAACACAATCACAGAATAACAAAATATCGCAATGCCAGTGTTTTATAAGCTCTAATAAACAGATCTAATATTAAATGTCCCAAACTAAGAAAACCCGAGGCAAGAAAAATTAAAAACAGGAGGAGATTTCTTCCATTATATGATAGTTGTTTACACATATGTGTGTTCAAACACTCATAATCACAGAAATATATATTTATATTGTGCTCTGATCAGTTAAAGATAGTTCAAATGTACAACCATAACATTCATTATCTTCTAATGTCGGCCTCTTAAAATAAAATATTTCATTTCACAAATTAATTTATAATAGACACCTCGTGGAGATATTAAAAATATAGTAAATGTTCCTCTTATTGATATTGACCCATCAGTGCATGTTATTATAAAGAAGCACAATGTTTGTCTTCATAATCTTTCATCATAAAGTAATAACTTGCTTCACATGAAACCACTTTTCTTTTGAGTCTGCATTGCATTAAAAAAATCTGTTACAGTTTATTTTGATAATTCACTTTGAACATTCTACTAACTATTAGTAACTCTGCAACAACATGTAAACTATCCGTTATTAGAGTATTAATAGCCTGTCTGCTAGTTAATATCTCATTACACTTTATTCTGATGCTCCCCAATAGACATTTTACTGACTATATTTAACATTTCATCTTATTCTACTATCCCTCACTCTAACCTATCAGTCTAATGCTAATGCTAATGCTAATGCTAATGCTAATGCTGAGAGTTAGTTAGTTGCACAGTAACTAGTTAGCAGAATGAATAAAGTGGACCAAAGTGTGACCTAATTCTCTACTGTTGGGATATATTCTCTGCTAAATTAACATACTTTTATTAGTTTAGCAGCTGCTTTTATTCAGAGTAACGAGTGATGAACAGCATCAGTTGATCTCAAAGAGTCACTAAACACTAATAAAGATCCTCATGTTCAGAGCTGATGATGTTCTGAGACTGTGAGCTTTGTAGACACTAAAGGGTTAATATTTTTGTTTCTGATCACAGTTCAGATGTGTGTGTGTGTGTGTGTGTGTGTGTGTGTGTGTGTGTGTGTGTGTGTGTGTGTGTGTGTGTGTGTGTGTGTGTGTGTGATACAGGGCGAGTCCTTCACCTTCTGTTTTTCATATTTTCAGTCAAGTCATAATTTTTTTCATTTAAAAAATGAATGAGGTGTCCCATTATTAAATAATTGCCATGAAATATTTCACTTTCAGAGGCTGATATCAGAAGATAATATGATTTTAACTATACCTGCTCAGCTCACAGTATAATTATGTTGATTTGATGATTATGTGAGGCTGAACTGAACTTTATTCACGGTCTTCCTTCTGCCGCATTGAGGGCCTTATTCTCTCAATAGATTTGAGCCTGGGAATTATGAACATTTCATCGTCTTCATCAGGAGAACCTGGACCTGTGAGAGATGAACAGTGTGGATGCGGAGCAGAACAACAGAAGATCCGTCAGAAACTGAATAATATCGTGTCATGAATCTGTCAATCTGAACCTTTAACTATAATAGTATGAAGGATCAATAACTCAACATGTTTTACACTCAATCATAATAAAGTTTACATTTATATTATGTAGAGGATATGTGGGATAATTGTTCATTTCTGTCCATAGTTGTACAGACACAAACTGTGAAATTCTCTTCACAAACAAAACTTTCCACTGTTAATGCTCATAAGCAGAGAAATGTCAATCATACAGCATCATAGAGAGTGAGTTAGTATAACGGCCTGATTTTGAGAAGTCGCTTCGTTTACTCCCAGTAAACAAAGAAATGTTTAGAACGTTTGGTAACATTCCTGTTAAGTTATAAAAACATTATGAATGTTCTTTTTTTTAATTGTTTTAAAAACAATATTCATGTTTATGTGAAGGTCAGCAAAACATTAAGAGGGCGTTCCATATTATAATTTTACAAACATTATGGGAAAGTTAAACAAGTAACATTTAAAAAAAAAAGTTTCAGAATAAAAAAGCTCCATTAATAATGTATAAATAATGTTTTGAGAACATTATTAAAGAGCTATAACTTTGTTAATATCAAATAATACACTAATACAGTTTAAGAGCAGAATTCACTGAAGAATTACTAATATAACATCAGTGCTATCGAGAAAACAAGAGTTAGTCTTCAGTGACGACATGAAGAGTCAGATTAAAGATTATAAACCAACACTGGTTTACCTCCTCCAGCTCTACGTCCAACCATAAGCAGTGAAGAATCATGTTTAATGCCATAATCCCCCAGTGTGTTAAGATCCTCCAGTTTCCTGGTTATGGAGAATGGTCTGTAATCTTCACCTATAACAAGGAATGCGTGAGAAACAGCAAACATCCGTGTATAAACCTCATTAAGAGCTGAAGACGGTCATTTCATCATTAAGAGGCTTTCCTGTAATTAACATAATTTTAATATAATAAATATCATATGCAGATGTTATTTCATAAAATCTTCTTGTTGTAGTTCAGGGTCTTTCGGTTGATGAGCTGATGAATAAACATTCCAATGTTGATACAGTTTTTCCTGTTTACATCATTTTCGCGTATGATAATTAATTATTATTCACAGAAACACACAATGTTAAAATGCCCAACTTTACAGCAGAAAAAAAAAATGTTTACAGCCTGAAACAAAAATTGGTTTTGGTCTATATAGCTAATTTTGCCCTTCATGTCAACTGTAAGGGGGTGAATTGTTTTAGAACTCCGTTTAAATTATATTAAGCCTTTAAATTCCGCATAATTAAGGGCGTGGCCACTTGAGTGACAGGTGGATTGCGGCTGCTGTCACGTAACATCTGCTCACAGATAGACTCCGCCCACTTTCTCCAGCACTCTTCCGGGAGTGATTTCCCTTTTCTTTCTTTTTTTTAATCAGTATCACCACCAAAGTTGAGAATGTAGTGATTAATAGTTTTAATATAGTACATTTCTTTTTTCATTTTCATTACCAATACAGTATTTCCAGTCACGTTGAAGTGTGTCCTGCAGGATTCAGATTTACCAGTGAAGAAAATCATCCTCACACTGTAACTTTGTGCATATTTATGGTAGTTTGAGGTAAAATGAGAACTGCACATGTGTGTAGAGTGTCCAGGTGAGGAGAACAGATAACCGCTGTGTGCCGACGAGTGTGACGTTTATGTCATTTTATTAAACCCAGGGAAGATACGCCATCTCTCGTCTCTCGTGCATCTTTTCCTGCGACACACATGTTGTTTTTCTCTCTAGGCAACAACATCTCAACTTTGCATTACAACACTTGAGATTAATGACTTTGATATATTTATTATAATAAAACGAGTAGGCTACGACTACACACTCTTGATAATACAACTGACATCAAACACTGACGAGGTTTACTCGGATATGACCGGAGGCGTGCTCATGAATATTAATTCCTTCAGTCATGTGACCAGCAGCTTTTCAGACATGATTGAAAAAACACCACACCGTTTCAAAGTGAAAACACTAAGCACATTATTTTTTTATTTTTTTTTTATTTCTGTCCTTTCTATTCCTGTATTCACTCTATAGTTTTAAGGTCGTTGGTGTAATTATATTAGAATTACTTACAGATCCCTTAAACAATTTAGCCATTGAAAAGACAAGGAAAGGAAAACAATGCTCAAAAAATAAATAAGTGTATGCTTGATTTAATACACATAAGTAAAAATAAATGGTTATGTTCAATATAGAGAAACACAAACTCTATTTACATAGAGTTATAAACGGGTGACAGCATGATAAACTGTATAACAGCACACATGTAAACACAGCACTGCTTTTGTCAGGGTGTGTGTCGGCAGAAGAAGACGAGGGAGGCAGAAGGCTCCAATACAAAAGTGTTTACTTACACATATAACTTTAGTGATACACACAGGCAGAGAATAGTTTACATAGTTACATAGACGAGAACGGACAAAGACTGAGGGAACTAAACACAGATGAACACAACTCTGTTCACAATTCTGGTTTCTGTAAATTAATGTACAACTAAATGTATATTGCAGCACAGGGTGAAGTCAGTATACATAACGACGATTTGAGACAAATAAATGTACATTTAATATAAAACGCTGTAAATGGCGCGGCAGGATTTTGAACAACACTAAACTAAAGGCCTGTCTCAATTAGATTGAGCCTGTCTCAAATACAAGCCGGTGCAGTTCGGCGATTTGGGGAAAATAAAAGCCCGGGCTATTATTTGAAGTTTTACGGTAATAATGAACAGTTAATAAAAAATAATAAAAAGCCTACTTTTGTGTACAGCAGACACAAAAGTAGGCTTTAAAAAGTACAGCATTATATTATGCAAAGGAAGAAGAACATCTCGTACCTCTGAGCAGGAATACACTCACTCGCTCCGCATGGATTGGGACACAGTGTGTTCACAGCGAGCATTAAAGTCTGAAAACCCCTCAGTTTTATCCTCTTCGTTTACACCTCAGAGTTGGAAAAGTGTGGAAAAAAAACTGTGGAAAAGTGGGAGTGTAGAGGGAGGGAAAAAGTGAGGATAATAACCAATAAAACACAGATCTGCAACACACTCATTATACAGACACATGAATATTAAAATATGATCTAAACCCTATAGATATAACATCTAACTCTATATAACATCTAACCCTATAGATCGAACATCTAACCCTATAGATCGAACATCTAACCCTATAGATCGAACATCTAACCCTATAGAACATCTAACCCTATAGAACATCTAACCCTATATAACATCTAACCCTATAGAACATCTAACCCTATAGATATAACATCTAACTCTATATAACATCTAACCCTATAGATCGAACATCTAACCCTATAGAACATCTAACCATATAGATCGAACATCTAACCCTATATAACATCTAACCCTATAGAACATCTAACCCCTATAGAACATCTAACCCTATATAACATCTAACCCTATAGAACATCTAACCCTATATAACATCTAACCCTATAGAACATCTAACCCTATAGATATAACATCTAACTCTATATAACATCTAACCCTATAGATCGAACATCTAACTCTATATAACATCTAACCCTATAGATCGAACATCTAACCCTATAGAATATCTAACCCTATAGATAGAATATCTAACCCTATATAACATCTAACCCTATAGAATATCTAACCCTATAGAACATCTAACCCTATAGATAGAACATCTAACCCTATAGAATATCTAACCCTATAGAATATCTAACCCTATAGAATATCTAACCCTATAGAACATCTCACCCCTATAGAACATCTAACTCTATAGAACATCTATCCCTATAGAATATCTAACCCTATAGAATATCTAACCCTATAGAATATCTAACCCAATATAACATCTAACCCTATAGAATATCTAACCCTATAGATAGAATATCTAACCCTATATAACATCTAACCCTATAGAATATCTAACCCTATAGAACATCTAACCCTATAGATAGAACATCTAACCCTATAGAATATCTAACCCTATAGAATATCTAACCCTATAGAATATCTAACCCTATAGAATATCTAACCCTATAGAACATCTAACCCTATATAACATCTAACCCTATAGAACATATAACCCTAGAGATAGAACATCTAACCCTATATAACATCTAACTCTATAGAACATCTAACCCTATAGAACATCTAACCCTATAGAAC
This sequence comes from Phoxinus dragarum, assembly GCA_033366665.1. Lineage (NCBI taxonomy): Eukaryota > Metazoa > Chordata > Actinopteri > Cypriniformes > Leuciscidae > Phoxinus > Phoxinus dragarum. The sequence continues at coordinate 65,473 of JARPMJ010003377.1, forward strand.
ATCTAACCCTATAGAACATCTAACCCTATAGAACATCTAACTCTATAGAACATCTAACCCTATATAACATCTAACCCTATAGATAGAATATCTAACCCTATAGAACATCTAACCCTATAGATTGAACATCTAACCCTATAGAATATCTAACCCAATATAACATCTAACCCTATAGAACATCTAACTCTATAGAACATCTAACCCTATAGAATATCTAAACCCTATAGAATATCTAACCCTATAGAACATCTAACTCTATAGAAACATCTAACCCTATAGAATATCTAACCCAATATAACATCTCACCCTATAGAACATCTAACTCTATAGAACATCTATCCCTATAGAATATCTAACCCTATAGAATATCTAACCCTATAGAATATCTAACCCAATATAACATCTAACCCCTATAGAATATCTAACCCTATAGAATATCTAACCCTATAGAACATCTAACCCCTATAGATCGAACATCTAACCCTATAGAATATCTAACCCAATATAATATCTAACCCTATAGAACATCTAACTCTATAGAACATCTAACCCTATAGAATATCTAACCCTATAAAACATCTAACTCTATAGAACATCTAACCCTATAGAACATCTAACCCTATAGAATATCTAACCCTATAGAACATCTAACTCTATAGAACATCTAACCCTATAACAAACTGCCAGAACGAGGGAGAAACACGGAAGAACATTTAACCACTTTCCCATATTAAAGGATTAGTTCACTTTTAAAATGAAAATTCTGTTATCATATACTCACCCTTAAGTTGTTTCAAACCTGTATGAATTTATTTTCCTCTGCAGAACACAAAGGAAGATATTAGAAGAATGTCAGTAACCAGACAGTTTTTGGTTCCCATTGACTTCCATAGTATATTTTTTTCCTATATTTTTTAATAATTCCACTTATTGATAAGATGTATGAGTGTGTTTAGTGTTTTCAGTGATGTGCATATCTGCTCACCTCAAAACATGTGATTTGGTGTTTCATGACGCTTCACAGTCCCGAGTCTCCTCACTTCTCCAGACTGGTATCAGAACACGGCGCTCTGGTGTTCCGGACCGGAGCGGCTCCTGATGTCCTCGCTGTGTCCTCTATAGTGCTGAAGCACACATTAGCACATTATGCTACATGTCCCCAACTGAGCAAGCTAAGCCAATGGCAGCAAAGGTGGAAAATGGCGAGTCGATGCCGGACACTAACATGATGACCATAGCAGAGAACCAGCAGTAAAATACCAGAGATGGAAAAACCCACAAGCCACAGTTTTATCAGCCTGTCTATCTTCACTGCTGACTATAGGCACACTCAGACCTCTCGTTGTGCACAAGTGGTCAGACGATACCCGCGCTTGTGGGTTTAATTAATCAAGGTAATGAAGGACTATAGAAGAGAGCTTGAGTTATTAGTTTCATGATGTGATCAACATTTCCTAAAACTGACTGTGGAGAAGACTAAGTCAAATGCTGATCAGTCGCATCAAGTCCAACGCACCTATTGGTGAATCATATAAACACAAATCGAAAAAAGTTGCATCTAAAAAAAAAGAGAGAAGAAGATGTAAACTTAAAAAAGTAGCATAAGCCTTAAAAATGTAAATTTAGTCAAATGACAACTCGGATATTTGAGTTGACTACATTTACATTTACATTTATGCATTTGGCAGACCCTTTTATCCAAAGCGACTTACATTGCATTATCCTATACATTTATACATAGGTATGTGCAATCCCCTGGGATCAAACCCACAATCTTGCGTTGTTAACGCAATGCTCTTACCACTGAGCATCTTTACAGTATGCTTTTAAAAAACGATTATATCGAGTAAATCTGAGATATTATTAAAGCAAATTGAAATGGATGAACTGACTTGTTTAGCATTGGAATGATGAGGAGAAAATCCTCACTCATTATTTAATAACTGAAAAAGTGCATAGATTAAACAAAATAATAAAATAAAGTTGTCCATAGATTGAGTCCAGGTCCATTCTTCATCCTCGTCATCTTCATCTTCAAAGGGACGCAGTTCTGAGAGAGATAACGTGAAACAAAGCAGAAGTTTACAGATGTGTCTATCGCTGTGCAGGATCAGTGAGTAAAGCTATTTTACACTCGTCATGAGAGTTTATATTTATATTGCCACAAAATGAAGCACAAATCGGCCTGATGTGATGTGTGTAAACGCTGTAATGTTTCTTTTTTTACAAAACCAAGAATGTGTGGCGTTTAGACCCAGAAGAGAAACTGACCTAGCGACACTTCCAGAGGATAAGAGAGCAGCACGGATGCCACTGCATGGAAGCCTGGAATGAAAAGCTCAGTTAGTTTAATATTATAAAATAAATGCGTTTAATAATGTCAAATAATAGTGTAAATACTGCAGACCTCCACGGCGCACTGCGGTGATACGATCCGCATGTTTAATGCCGTAGGAACCCAGTGTGCGATTCTTCTTCAGTGTGTTGTCATCAAAGTTCACAAGTATTGTGTCCTCAAACTGTGGAAGAAACGTGACAACATGAGGAACAGCGAACACACATCACACACATCACACACACACACACACACACACACACACACACACACACACACACAACACACACACACACACACACACACACACACACACACACACACATATTATTTATGTACACATTTCTGCTATCGAGATCCTTCGCTGATATCGGTGTTGGACAAAGAAAAGAAGAGAGGAATATACAGTCATTATCCAGACTCAACACTCCTCACATATATCAGTTTATCCGCTATAGTTTAGAAAACGGTGGAAAAATATGAGCAGAACTCAGTTGATATTTGACAGGTTTAGTCCGTCCTTCTGTTAGGCCCCTGTTTACACGAGAACGCTCGCGGGCGAAAAAGTACAAATATTTTATGGGATGTGCCTTTCGTTTACACGGCGACGGCGTTTTTGGGGCTTAAAAACGCACAAAAGTGAAACCCCCTCCAGAGTGGAGATCTTAAAAACGCTCCACCGCCGCGTTCCCGTCTAAAGGGTAAAAACGGTAAAAAACGCAAAAGTCTGCTAGACAGTGAAGGCGTCGCATACGTGTTTACGTCACAGGCGTGCGCCAGTACAGGAAAAATAACACAACATTATAAACCTAAAATATAGCATTAATTTCATTGACAAAAAAAATAACAAATTTTGTTATTTTTGAGCGACAGGCGAAGAGCAGCGAGGGTTAAAGCAGCGGCTTTACCGTATTAAACATGACAAACTGTGTCAGCGTCTCTTTCACTGTCAGTGCTCCACATCGCCACCTAGCCGTCTGGAGTGCACACTACATCCACTCTCACACACTTCTGCGTCTCCATATGCAGATTTCCCCCCCATAACGCTCGTCTAAACGCAGAATAAACAGTGTTAACGCAACGCCACTTTTGCGTTTTCCTCTTCAGATCGTTTCCATGTAAACATAGCCTTAGACTGTCTCACACATGAAATTATGTTGAATAGCCTATCTATCAGCTGGTAAATTTAACTACACAATTACCAGTTTAGCTCAACCAGTGACCAAGCAATGCTTCAGTGTGTGTGTAAAAAGAGCTTTAGCAATTAAAGCTGCAGTCGGCAAGATTTTTTGATCATATTCACTGAAACCGACACTATGCTCCGACAGAACGACATAAATCAGCCGGTTTTAGAAAGAAAAAAAAAGGAGGCGTTTTATTGGTTGGCGCCTAGCCAATGAAATGGGACTTCTATTGTACGCGATGATGTTAGTCGTTTATTTCTTTTAATATCAGTCAAATGCATAAAGCCATGGTAGCGTCTCAGAGCGTCGGGACGCGTTTCGTGACATCATCGCGTACAATAGAAGTCCCATTTCATTGGCTAGGCGCCAACCAATAAAACGCCTCCTTTGACTCCTTTCACATCTACATGCTCTCCAGTTTTGCTACTCTTTTACCTTCATAGATCCCCTGCGAATGAAGTTCGCAGATGTGTTGGATTGTACAAAGCGTGATGGCGGAGAGAAAATCTACTAGCTTCCAATTCCTCGGTTAACAAATAAATAAATATTTAAATAAATCCACAAAATTCCTAAATAGATAAATATGTAATCAAATAAATGTGTAAATAAACAAAGAGATAAACACAATAAATCCACCTATTCCTGCATATTAAATATATAGATAATTAAATGTGAGAGGAGAACAATAATTAAATAAATAAAACGAATGTTGGGGAATTTTTCCCCCTTTTAACTGTTAAGTTAGCTCCGTATTTATTTTTCCTTGACGCAACATGCTAATGAGTGTGTGTCAATCAAAAAAAAATTTATTCAAAAATGTAAAAAATATATTTCCCTTTACGAACTTTGAGAGTCGTAACTTTGCATATGTTGTTTATGTTCAAACGTCAACATTACACACTAACTAAAGTTAGAAAAGTCAAATCACACTTTAGAGCTGAATCTACATTCACACACAGATGTTGTTAGTGAACATCTCTACACTTCACAGATGTTGTTAGTGAAACATCTCTACACTTCACAGATGTTGTTAGTGAACATCTCTACACTTCACAGATGTTGTCAGTGAACATCTCTACACTTCACAGATGTTATGTACTGTACAGAGACTGGAGTGCTGGACCTCACGCTGGTCTTCAGGAATGAGTCTTCTCTTTAACTCCTCCACTGTGGTGTTCCTGAACTCCTCTTCTGAGTCCGCCACAGGAACCGGTGTTCCCTCCAGTCCGCGTCTCTCGTCTGTAAAGTAGACCTGGAAACTCATGCTGGATGTGCTGAAACCTTCACTATATTCCCTCAGATCTAGTAGTAACTGCACTGATGCACACAGTGATGGAGAGTTTAGCAACGGCCGTCGGCAATGGCAACGGTGACCGGAAGTATGCTGCCACACCGCCGTCGCCAAGAACGTAAAAAATCACTTAGCAACCGTAAACAACACGGCGCACGCGGCATTCAGTCATTTATTGAGATAAACAAAAAAAAGTAATTTAAATGAAAAAAAACAAAAACAATCTATCGTCAGAAGAGGAGTTTTTACTATTGCATGATGTAAATAAGAAGACTAAAACCTAGATTTACTGTGTAATACTTGATTACATGGATGGAGGAAGACGCAATGCTTAAATTCATTTCGTGTAAGAAAACGTTTAATCTAACGTAGTATTTAAAAAAAGAAAGAAAAAAAGATACATCTTCAGCAGTTTCTTAAAAATGGTGCTAACGCCTAGAAGACAGACTTTCTGACAACCACTGTTAGCTCGTCCCACTCCACTGTCACTCAACATCGATCACTACATAAGATTAGGCCAAAGTAAACAACACATCATATCATAATATACTCCTTGCTGCTCTAATGCTGTGAACAACAGGTTCAATGTTCATGAAACATGTTAAAAAATAATAGAATAATTACATTTATAAACAATGTAGATTATAGATAGTAATATTTGCCATTACAGTGTTAACACAATAAATGTCAGGTCAAGAAAGACTGTCTTTATTAATTTTTTTTTAATAAAAAAAACAAGTACTTACGTTAAATGAACTCAAGAAAGACTGTCATTATTTTTTTTTTTAATAAAAACTTCAACTTAAAATGTCAGGAGGAGATACATGTTGACGTTACTGTTAAAAATGCACTTCCAATAAAGTGTGTGTTGTCGACAACCCGGTTGTCATCTTCATGTTGAGGCGGCGGGTGTCGTCGGCAGCGGCTGGATGTATAATAAAGTAACTTGTAATCTAACTACTTTTAAAATCAAGTAATCATAGAGTAACTAAGTTACTTTTTAAAGGAGTAATCAGTAATTAGATTACTTTTTCAAAGTAACTGTGGCAACACTGCTGGAACCCACAGCCAGTGATTAATCAGAACAATATGACACTTTTAAATACAACTCTTCCTTTTTATTATATAAATGTGTCTTGACTCACGAAAATGTGTGCAAATGAATTAAACTGATCTGAGATCAGGTACAAATCATTTTTAGACATCAGTCGTTGGCGAGGAATATGCTTAAAGTATATTTGTCTAAAGTGTTAGTCATTTGTATTCAGTTTAATAATAATAAAGCTCATTTCTGTCCATTTTTTAATAAACATAAATAGTGGCATTTTCAACACCAACAAAACCTGTGCACTTTTCCACTGTTATTATTATTATTATTATTACACTGTTATTGCTCATAAGAAGAGCAATGTCAATCATACAGCATCATAGAGAACATGTTATACACTAGGCTATATAATCAGTCAGATAATCTCAATAATAACACAATTATGAAGCATAAAACTGTAACAAAGCAAACAAATCAATATTTTGACCATCATTCTGTAGATCACATGTACAGTACAGCATTTGATGATACCGGCACGATTTTGAGAAGTTGATTTTCACACGTCTAAGAACTTTTTTCATCACTTGCCACAATCAACAAATCATCAACCCATATTACAATGATCACTTTTTCATTAGTTGTTTCCCTTGTATACACACAATAGTCAGCTTGATTCTGCACAAAGTGGTTTTTGGTCAAGTACTCATGTAGTACCTTGTTCCAGTTTCTGCCCGATTGTTTTTAACCCATACAATGACCTTTCCAATCTACAAACCAATTTTTCATTTGTGCCAGATTTTACTTCATAACCCTCTGGTTGTTCTATGTAAATTTCGTGATCTATTGGTGCGTTCAGATAGGCAGTTTTTACATCCATGTGATGCAAAATTAGGTTTTCTTGTACTGCTTTCTGTATTATCACACGGATACTTGTCAAGTTAGCTGTAGGGGAAAAAGTCTCTCATAATCAACACCCCTCTTCTGACTGTATCCTTTGGCTACATAACGTGCTTTGCACTTTTCAGATCCATCTATGTTGTTCTTAATCGCATAAACCCATCTGCCCCCCACTGCTTTCTGACCCTCAGGCAAACTACTTAGGGTAAATGTGTGGTTTTCTCTAAGTGATTGCATCTCCTCATCCATTGCAGTGACCCACTCATTTGATCTGTCCGAGGTTACAGCTTCTGTGAAAGTTACAGGTATATTACATGTCACTCTATAACAGTAATCGATGTTGATCTGCACCTGATCAGTTTCCTCATCAGACGCCTGTTGAGAAACATAGTCATGTAAATAGTTTGGCTTCATCCTCACTCCAGAAGGGTATCTCGGAGGCTCAGGCATAGCTTCAACTGACTGGGTCTGAGGACTACTACTCTGCTCCTCTTTGACTGGAACCTGGTCTTTTGCTAGACTTGAATTAACATCCTGCCTAGTTCCATTGACTTTCTGTTTCAGAACATCATCATCATCATCATCATCATCAACAACAATGGTAGTCTAAAGCTGTTGCTCAACACGGGTCTTAGAAAGAAACTTAACTAGCCTGTGCTTCTGTACTTTCCTGCTGTCAGGGAAATAGACAATGTATGCCTGACTGCTTTTATCATAACCAATAAAAAACACACTTTTCCACTTCTGGGATCCAGCTTTCTTTTATCTTGTTTATAAGCAAAACACTCTGAACCAAACTTTTGCATCCTAGCAAGATTAGATAGCTAGATTGGGCCGTCTCCCTGTTAGCATCTGCACTGGTGTAAGTTTGGTGCGTTTGTTAAAGCACCGGTTCCTGATTATGGCTGCGGTCTGCACTGCATAAGGCCATACATTTTTAGGTAACTCACTCTCTATCAGCATGCACCGTGCCATGTCAAAAAGTGTACGCCAATTTCGTTCTGCTGTACCATTTTGGTGGGGAGAATATGGTGCAGAAGTCTCGTGTCCAAGTGTTGTAGTCTAGTATTTTTTTTCCTACTATGGAAGTCATTAAGTTAATCATCATTAACCCACACAATCAATCTTTCGGTCCAGGTTTATATAGGCTAAGCCTATTTATTGATTGATTTTTTTTTCTTTTTCTTCTAAACGTTACTCTGGTATGACCGTTGTAAAAGCTTGGCTTTTATTTTTATAGGCTATATTTACTATAACTTCCGGGTCACGTGGCCAACCTGTCTTTCTTTCCTGTAGATCTTCAAACGGAGAAATTAAAAAAGGAATAAAAAAAATAAAAAATCGGACCGTTGTTTGAATTTGGTTTAGTCGTTTTTCGTTTTTTGTCTGAGTCTTAGGGGTTTTGATTTGGTAGATTTGAGCTTTGATTTGAATATGAAGTGAATGTTTAATCCACTAAATTATGAGAATGTTTAAAAATACACTTCCCAAACAATACTTCATTGTTATTTAATACATATTTTTGTAATTTTAACACCTTTATAATGTATTTGTGTAAAAATCATCTGGATGGGAAGGGACTGGTGGCATTTTATGCAACTGAATGCTTCCATTGACATTATGGGCTTCAAATGAAGTAGAAAACAAACAAACAAAACAAACAAAGGTATCGGCAAAGGTACTCTATTAGTATCGGTATCACATTAAGGGTACTGGGGTTGGTACTTGTATCGCAAATGTATACGATAGCCAGGACCAGAGGGAAGTCCTCATATATGCGGGTGTCCTACAGCTGAACAGCAGAGTGAGAAGTTAGTTATTTTTCTGTGAATCATTTTCTGCACCTATCCAGCACCTTCACATGGTCACCAGGCACAGCAAAGCCTGTTAATTCAGTGGACCGTGGACAGCACAGGCAGCGTGTGCTCTTTTGTGTTGTGGCACTTGAAAGGTTTAAAAGCATTTGCATGAATAAGTTATGTTTAGGCGGAGAGGATAGAAAATATTAGCTCATCAATATAAGTCAAAGACTCCATGAAGATACACAAATATGTGTTTGTTTCCCTGAATGGGTGTTTTTCTCTCACAGTTTCATCTCACATAGTTTGACTCCTGAAAAACCAGTTCAACAGAGAAACACAGTTTGACTCCTGAAAAAACCAGTTCTGCAGAGACACACTGTTCTTCATTAATAACACAGAAGTGGAAGGAAGTTCAGTGCGTTTGATGATCGAGGTCAGAGGAGGACAAAGAAACATCTGCAAATATTGTCATTATTCAAGGTAAGCTAGGAAATATCTTAAGTTACTGATCAATGTTTAGTGTCATGTTTCCAGTGATCACAGGAGATTCATACAGCAAAAACTAATAAACCTTTAATGACTTTTAACGTCTGAAACGAGGCTCTGAGTGTCAGATTACAGTCTTTACAGTGGAATCTACTGAATAAAGCTTCTAGATCACATGTTCATTTCAAAACTCATAACTTTCAAAAATGTTTTATAAAAGATGTTTTGTGGCACACTGTATTTCTTCAGCCTCGTTTTCATTTCTGTCAAACATTAAATATGGCTTTAGGTCTATGACACTAAAGTAGTTAAAAAGCTCGTGTTTCTCAACTAAACTTCTCTTACTTTGCCTCCTGTTCTCCACTCGTGAATAAACACTGATTCAACATTACAACCAATTATACAGATTCATTTTTCAGCAGTTAAGGTAATCAAATATAATTGCGTGTGTGTGTGTGTGTGTGTGTGTGTGTGTGTGTGTGTTGACAGTCAGGTGCTTCAAATGACTCTAAAGCAGTTAAAAAGCTGTTTCTCAACTAAACTTATTTAACTTTACCTCCTCTAATGCACAGACTGATTCATGAGATCCATTTTCATAATGAGAATTGATTCATATTCATATTGATATTAAAATGTGGTACAAAAATAAGTTTTTCACAAGGGAGGAAGAAGGGCAGGTGTTTTTCCAGATTATTTATTCATTCATTTTTTATGTTTTTTTTTAATATGTAAATATGTATGTTTTCTTTGTATTTTGTGGTGTGTGGGGATACAAATATAAATATATGCAGTTCATTGTAAATAATTTAATATTCCAATTTTATGATTATTTATGAGTAGTGGAGAATAAGCTGAAGCCTCTTTCTTTTCGGACATGTATAAGTAAAACATTTTTTTTTTGTGTGTGTGTGTTTACTTAATTTATTAGCTTTAATTGTATTATTTTTTACATGTTCGAAATAAAGTCTTTATTTCATTCATTTGTTTAGCAGTTAAGGTAATTGTGTTCGTGTGTGTGGTGTGTGTGTGTGTGTGCGTGCGTGTGTGCGTGCGTGCGTGTGTGTGAGAGAGTACAGAACTGGAATAACTGGAATACTGGGAAAATGTTACTTTCTTTTCCATTACTTTTTCCATTCCATTAATTTTTTAGTATGATTAATCATTCATAATCATTATTTAAACTTTTAGTATTTTCAGTCTCACAATATTCTTTTTATTCCAGTCTGGTCTGAAATGAGACTGACAAAATGTGAAAATACTTCTTGACTCTAATCATGTTGAGACTCAATAATCACCAGCGTTCATCTGAATATATCAGACCAAACAATAATCTAATAATGAGCACAGACTCTTAAACTGAATAACAACCTGAAGAATTGGTTTTAGACCTTAAGTTCAAAAAAATGTTTCATAGTTGAAAAAAATCTAATCACAATGTCATTTTATTACGCACATTTATTTGCACACACTGCATAGATCTCTGCTATAAAAGTGCAATTTAAACACTTTTTCTTTTCCTTTTCTCCAACAGTCCCTGACGGAAGATGGCAACTGGTTTAGAGCTGCTTCATACTCTAGAAGAACCTGAAAAAATATGATCTGAAGAAATTTAAGTGGCTCTTAAAACAATATGGACCCGTCAGAGCTGGTAAACTGGAGGATGCTGATGTCACTGATATAGTGGATATAATTATGGAGCGTTTTGGACTGGAAGAAGCTGTGGAGAAAACACTGAACATCCTGAGGAAGATGAACCAGAACCGGCTGGCTGAAGAGTTACAGAAGAACTACACTGAAGGTAATAAAAGAGAGAATAGAGAACGGGGGGCAGCATAGATTCATAGACATATACAGTATATACAGATTATTTTCAAAGGATATTCTTAACGCTGCATTTAAGTATCAAAAATAGTTAAAATATTGTGAAATATTACAATTTAAAATAACTTTTCTATTTGAATATCTTTTAAAAAATGTTTTTCCTATGTTGCGATCACAGAAGAACTCTTACAGCTGAATTGTCAGTATCACGTGATCCTTCAGAAATCATTCTAATATGATTTAGTTGATAGTTTAGATGATAGATTAATAGTTGTGCTGCTTAATGAAATGTTGAAACACGACGCAGAGCCTTTTTCATGATACTTTGATAAAACAACGTCTCGTTCCTTTCTCTCTCTTCACAGAGCAAAAACCACCAGAAGCAGCCGAGAAACACACAGGAAAACAAGGTGAATTTACCATAGACACATCCCTGAGTAAAACAATGACATGTATTTGAAACAAAAAAAGCATGTTGAGTTGCACTAATTGAAACCGACTGGCTGAAGAGTTACAGAACAACTAAACTATAGAGAATAATGAACAAGAGGCAGCATAGATTCATATATAGACATATATGTAACCGCATTAACATTTAATAATATATGAAGGGAATTTTATATATTTTAATCAGAAATATGATTCATATATATCGCATATTACAATTACATTAAATTATCGAAGCTGAAAATAGATCGATTGTATATGAATGATGACCACAATGAATTTTGGTTTGTCATTAATATATCAATAGTCCCATTACAGATTGATTATATGAGATTTGGAGACTTTTATTGGAATTAATTCAATTATCGTACAATCGGGCCGTCCAGCAGACAGATGACGACTACTTCTAGAAAGAAGAATCAAGAAAAATCTTCAAGAAAAATCATCATTCTTATAAACACAGGAAAGAGTATTTTCTCTGGCCATGAAAAATAACCCTTCTGTGCTTATAAAAGTTAGATTACAATCGTAACGAATTTGTAAAGCTTGTAGCTTAGATCTAACATTTCAGGGACTTTTTGAATCATGCGCATTTAGACAGTCAATCCATGAACATAAAGTATTTAATAAAATGAGACTAACGAATACAGAATTCCACATTTACACACGGAATACATGCATGTACAAAATGAGAGAGAGAGAGAGGAGAGAGAGAGAGAGAGAGAGAGAATGATCGCAGTCTGGCAAAAATCACAGTCAAAGTACCCTTTGAGAGACAACAAGCAATCAAATCACCCTAAAAAGGCGGGTAAACAATCCTAACGCATTAAAAGCTTGATAAAGCGAATACTTGCATATAGTTTATTTGTGTGTTGCTGAGTAAAAGAAGACGCGTGTGTCTGTCCTCGGAGCCGGGCGTGTTCCCTCGTTTCTTCCGGGGCGAGCCGAGTCGCGGGGAGTTTAAATGTCCATTGAAAGTGAGGTTACCAAAGAAAATAATTCAGACTAAGTTCATTTCACTCGTAGGTGGAAATGAACAAAGGAGAATATGAAAACAAAGACTAAAACTAAACTAAAAAGGAAAGGAAAACGGGGAAACCTCTCACATGACGAAGTGTTCGAGCAGCAGGAAAAACAGAAGAGGGAGAATGAGAGACTTCTGGGGGTCTTATGGAAAGACTGGGTTCACGCCTCTGTTCGCGCGAACAACCAATGACCGTCCGAGAATCTGAAGCGGGAAAAGTTTATTTGTCTTGTCTGTAAGATTCCTCTATATAATTTATGACAGGGTCTAGAATTCGTCATTTCTACCCCAGAAAGATGATTCATATCGTAGTAATCATATCATTGCAATCTATTATCGAGATTTTAAATGATATCAAACACGTCATATGAAAGATCATCCCTTAGTAAAATAATGACACATGTATTTGAAACAAAAAAAAAGCATGTTGAGTTGCACTATTTGAAACACTGAAGGTAATAAAAGAGAGAATAAAGAACGAGAGGCAGCATAGATTCATATATAGATTATTTTCAAAGAAGATTCTTATGTTCACCAAGGCTGAATTTAATTATCAAAAATAGTTAAAATATTGTGAAATATTACAATAAAAAAAAAATTATTTTAATATTTTTTTTTAAAATAGAATAAGATGCATCATAAATTCATAGAATGAATATTCAAGTTGTTGTTTTTTAAAGAATTTTAATGTTCACCAAGGCTGCATTTATATGATCAGAAATAGTTCAAATATTGTGCAATATTACAATTTAAAACAATTGTTTTCTATTTAAATATCTTTAAAAAAAATCCTATGTTTCACAGCTGAATTTTCAGCATCATTACTCCAGTCTTCAGTGTCTCATGATCCTCAGAAATCAGTGATGATTTATTTAATAGTTTAATACTTGTGCTGCGTATTAAACTAATACATGTTTCCACACTTATTCAAATAGTTTAATAAGTGTGGAAACACGATGCAGTGCCTTTTTCTTTACACACAAGAAAACGAGGTGAATTAACCTTACACACGGCCTTCAGTGGGGTCAGACATTATTTAAGCTGATTTCATTTCATGTACTGATCTTAGTACACAACATAACTGCTTTCAGTGCTATGAATGTAAATACCATATGTCTGCTCTTGTTGATTTTGATGATAATCATGCTATTGTGAAAAAAACTTTGTTTAATTTTTTTATGTTGTTTTGTTCACACATTTTCCTGTTTATTTATATTTTTCATTACAGATTTCTGGCTGCAGGAATTCTTGAAAACTCACAAAATGAACATGAAGAAGAAAGTAGAACGCATTTTTGAGGGTAAAAAAGGAAAATGAAGCACATCTCAAGGATGTTTTCACAGAACTCTTCATTACGGAGGGGGATCTTAAAGAAGTCAATCAAGAACATGAGATTCTGCAGATTGATAAAGCCATTAAACCTCGTAAATCACAGGACAGGCCAATCAAATGCAATGATGTATTTAGTAAGAACAATAATGAGGAAAAGATTGTGCTGACCAAAGGTGTCGCTGGCGTTGGAAAAACTGTCTCAGTGCACAAGTTCATTCTGGACTGGGCAGAAGGAGAAGCCAATCAGGAGATAGACTGTGTTTTCTTTCTTCCATTCCGAAGGATGAACTGCATTAAAGACAGAGAGATCAGTCTGCATGAGTTTATACAGAAATTTAATCCTGAACTGCAGAAACTGGAAACAGCAAAGATATCTGAGATATTTAGTCGTAAGCTTGCGTTTATCTTTGATGGACTGGATGAGAGTCGACTGACGTTGGATTTTGACAGTGGAATGGTGACGAGTGTTGATGAGCGATCATCTGTAGATGAACTATTTACAAGTCTGGTGAACGGGACTCTGCTTCCATCAGCTCACGTCTGGGTGACATCACGACCAGCAGCAGCCAATCAGATCCCTCCTGAGTATGTAGGGTTGTTCACCGAGGTGCGAGGGTTCACTGACCAGCAGAAGGAGGAGTATTTCAGAAAGAGAATCAAAGATGAGACTCAGGCCTCCAGAATGATCTCACACATTAAGAAATCTCGTAGTCTCTACATCATGTGCTACATTCCCGTGTTCTGTTGGATCACAGCCACAGTTCTTCAGGACGTCCCCATTGGGAACGATGCAGAAAACATCAACACGACACTCACTGAAATGTACATCCGCTTCCTGCTGATACAAATGAACATGAAGAACCAGAAGCATGACAGAAAAACAGAAAGAGTACGTGTCAAGCTCTTAAATTCCAATAAAACAATGATTTTGAAGTTAGCTAAGCTAGCGTTTGAACAGCTGAAGAAGGAAAGCATAGTGTTCTATGAGGAAGATCTGACAGCATGTGGTATTGATGTGAGTGAAGACTTTGAGTCCACAGGAATGCTGACTGAGATCTTTCAGCAAGATGCTGGACTTGAGATGAACGTCTTCTGCTTCGTGCATCTGAGTGTTCAAGAGTTCCTCGCTGCAGTGCACGTGTTCCTCTGCTACCTGGACAAGAACATGGATGAGCTGAAGTTTTTCAGTGAAGAAACACAATTCGAGGTCAGGACTGACCACATCGACAAGCCAGACAAAAATATTGCTTTACATGATTTACTAAAGAAGGCTGTAAAGAAAGCAATGCAAAGTCAGAAAGGACATTTAGACCTATTTGTACGGTTTCTGCTGGGCATTTCACTGGAATCGAATCAGGAACTGCTCAGAGGCCTGTTCACACACACTGACGACAGCAAAGACAGCATCACAGAAATACCAAACACATTAAAGCACAATTACAAAACCAGGACGATACCATCTCACCTGAGACGTCAGTCAACCTGTTCTACTGTTTACTGGAGCTCAATGACAATTCATTATATACAGAAATACAAAGCTACTTCAGATCATCTCCAGGAAGACGACTCCCGTCGTCCATGTGCTCATTGATGGCTTACGTACAGCTGATGTCAGAGGAGGTGCTGGAGGAGCTCGACCTGAAGAGGTACAATACATCATTGGGAGGCCGCATCAATCTCCTGCCAGCTGTGAGATGCTGCAGAAAAGCACAGTAAGAACCTTGTCGACGGCTGTTTAATCAAAGTTTTTAGCGCTGTAAATCAATTTTAGCATAATATGCAGTTTGAAGTATCATGTTTTTACTGATTTTAGAGAGTAAAATCTGTATTTACTAAAATGGATTTACTAAACAGTGATTTCATAGACATCAATTTAAACGTTATTTTCACTTGACTATCACATCAGCTCTAGCATATACGACATTTATATTTTTCCAGAGAGCTTGAATATCCACAAAGAACATGACATAACCTATCACTGTTCCTACAAACACTGTTCCTACAAGATGAACACACAATACATGCCATGGACAAATGTCCTGTTTTTACAGACTCTCCTCATGTCGTCTCGATGACACCTGCTGTGAAACTGTGGCTTTGGCCCTGCAGACACCAAACTCACTGATAGAGCTGGACATGAGTGGCAATAACCTGCATGACTCAGGAGTGAAGCTGCTCTCTGATGGACTGAAGAGCCCAAACTGTCAGCTGAAGATACTGAGGTTTGAGCTTCATTCTTATACAACACCCACCTCAGTATTTTATGCACTTAAAACAGTATGACATTATAAAACGCTTAACATGAAAATGCTTCACGTGCCTTAATGCACAAAGACAGTGATATTAATATATCAAACTTAGTACACACCATATTGATGATGCCTAACCCTCTGATAATCTTCATTTGTGTCTACACTAGTTATCTTTGGGGTCTCCAGGGACCCCAGACAATAACATTTAATTTTGTAACAGAATAATACTTTTTTTTTTTTTTACAAATGTAATTTTACTCTGTTTATTAATGTTTTTACTCAACATTTGTGCCGTTTTTGGAGGATTTTTGATATCTTTTACATTTCTATAAATAAATAAAAAAATTTTTTTTATATATATATATATATAAAAAAAAAGCATTTTATGTCAAATTCACTTTATAAAAGACCCAGATTTCTAACTTTCATTTATGGGGATAACATGGATAACATGGATAATTTTACATAATTTAATGTAAGATTTTTGGCCATTTTTTGGAAAATGCAGTAAAAAAAAAAAAAAATTACTTTAACCACTAGACGGCTAGAGCTCCACTATATGATATTTGCTGTTTGACTAACCAAACTATATCTTTTCACAAGTTGGATTCAGTTGGATTCATATCTAAATATTTTGAAATCACAATTAGAACAAAAAAAATAAATACTTTTTGTCAAAGTTTAGCATTTTTTTGTACTGAAAAAAGTTTTTCAATAATGTTACATTATGATTAGAATCAAACCTGAACAAGATGTTACAAAGAGACGTGATGGAGTCTTTAGATTTGATCATTTATTTCAATCATCGGTTTTTAATACAATAATCATTTTAATCAACGTTACAAACTGTATCAGAACAAAAATTTACAGAAATAAAAAAAACATAAAAATGCAATGAACTGAAGAGCAATAACAAATGAGCAAATAAAGCAGTAAAAAAATAAAATTGGTACTGTGTGTGAGTGTGTGTGTTTGTCTGTCTGTGTGTGAGAGAGAGAGAGAGTGAGTGTGTTAGTATGTGTGTGTGTGAGAGATAGAGTGACTGTGTGTGTGTGTGTGTGTGTGTCTGTCTGTGTGTGAGAGAGAGTGAGTGTGTTTGTGTGTGTGTG
>JARPMJ010003377.1:85000-94130 GCA_033366665.1 Phoxinus dragarum
ACCTCTACTGACATTTTGCCATTTTCTGACCACAAGAGTATCTTCATTCGTACCTATTTTCTTGCCTCTGATAATGTGCACAGATTCTCTTCTTACTGGAAACTTAACAACTCCATTCTCTCTTACAGTAAAGTAGAAGATGAAATTAATAATGTAATTCACAAAAATTGGAATAAAGCAAGAGAGGAGAATAGTTACAGCAGCAACTGGGAATTTACTAAATATGAGATTGGCAAATATCTTAGGAACTTTAGTACTGATTTGGCAAAAAAGAAAAAAAACTGATGAAAATTCTGTTATATGTAAAATCACAAATCTTTTATCTAAAAATGTATCTAATCACATTAAAGGAGATAGAGGAAGCTACTAACTGTTTAAAGCCAACAAATCTCCCGGATCAGGCGGACTCAGCTCAGAATTTTACAAGCTATTTAATCATATAGTGCCATTATAGATAAAGGTGTGTGAGGAAAGTATAGAAAAAGCATTACTTCCAGCCACATTATGTCAAGGATTAATAACTCTTATACCAAAATTAAATAAAGATCCCCTCTTAATAGACAATTGGCGTCCAATTACACTATTAAATAATGATTATAAAATAATAGCTGCAGAAAGATTAAAATATGTTTTGAACTCTATAATTGACGAAACACAGTCAGGATTTATGCAGAAAAGACACATTTCTAATAATATACGGTTAGTACTAGATATGTTAGACTATTCAGAACTTACTGACATGATGGCTTCATTTTCTTTTTAGATTATTACAAAGCCTTCGACACATTGTAAAACAAATTTTTATTTCAGGCCTAAAGTTCAGGAAGTAGTGCAGCTGTGCATAAAGCCCATTTGTTTAGTACAATTGTAACAGAAGTTTCATTATTTCGCTGTTAGATGGGGACAAAGACTGTCTTTATGAGCGAGTCAGTCTGTAGAGAGACTTTTATATTGAAAGGACTGAAACTTGTGAACTGAACACGGGGAAGCAAGACCCCAGCTAACAAAATTATGTTCTGAGAACGTTGTGGGAACGTTGATTTGAAATGTTCTAAAAACGTTGAAATGTCCAGTTTGCTAAACGTTGCTGGAATGGTTTCTTAATGTTAGCAAAACGTTGCTGGAACATTAGCATAATGTTGCTGGAACGTTATCTTAAGGTTAGTATAACGTTGCTGGATTGTTAGCATAACGTTGCTGGAACGTTAGCATATTGTTGCTGGAACGTTATCTTAAGGTTAGCATAACGTTGCTGGAACGTTAGCATAACGTTGCTGGAACGTTAGCATAATGTTTGCTGGAACGTTATCTTAAGGTTAGCATAACGTTGCTGGAACGTTAGCATAACGTTGCTGGAACATTAGCATAACGTTGCTGGAACATTAGCATAACGTTGCTGGAACATTATCTTAAGGTTAGCATAACGTTGCTGGAACGTTATATTAAGGTTAGCATAACATTGCTGGAATGTTAGCATTACGTTGCTGGAACGTTAGCATAACGTTGCTGGAACATTATCTTAAGGTTAGCATAACGTTGCCGGAACGTTATATTAAGGTTAGCATAACGTTGCTGGAACATTCTTACGGTTAGCATAACATTCATGGAACGTTCTTTTAAGGTTAGCATAACGTTCATGGAACGTTATCTTAAGGTTACCATAATGTTGTCGGAATGTTCGCAAAACATTGCTGGAACATTGGCATAACGTTGCTGGAACATTATCTTAAGGTTAGCATAACGTTGCTGGAACGTTATATTAAGGTTAGCATAACGTTGCTGGAATGTTAGCATAACGTTGCTGGAACATTCTTACGGTTAGCATAACATTCATGGAACGTTCTTTTAAGGTTAGCATAACGTTCATGGAACGTTATCTTAAGGTTACCATAATGTTGTCGGAATGTTCGCATAACATTGCTGGAACATTGGCATAACGTTGCCGGAACATTATCTTAAGGTAAGCATAACGTTCCTGCAACGTTTTCTCCCAAAATGTTATTAACAATACAACATTCAAAGAACATTAAAATGTCACTTTCTTTCATGTTAAAATGTTATTTTAAGGTTAGAAAAACAATTCTGCACCATTCGTTCACTTAATTTTTTTATTAAAACAACCATGTGAATTATAAGCGCACTTTTACATCACATCAAAAAGTAGAACATTTCATATGATTATCATACATTTTAAACGCTACATTATAGCTCAAAAAAACAACTACAAATATTTTCATGTAAACATTTAAATGAAATGAAAACTGTGTTTAAGGGTTAGTTCACCAAAAAATTATGTCAGTAATTACTCATGTTGTTCCAACCCCGTAAGACTTCATCCCCGTTCATCTTCAGAACACAAATCAAGATATTTTCGATGAAACCTGAGGAGAACAGCACCAGTGATCGTTCCAATCACACAGAACGAGCAGTGAACTGCATTTTATGTTGGCTGCTAGGCAAACACAGAAACAGCTGTCCTGTCAGTCAAGTAAACGTCAAATCAGCCTTTTATTAACTTTGTTTACTTTCTGTTAACATTACGATTCCTGAAGTCGTTAAAGGGTTAGTTCACCCAAAAATGAAAATAATGTCATTAATGACTCACCCTCATGTCGTTCTAAGCCCGTAAGACCTCCGTTCATCTTCGGAACACAGTTTAAGATATTTTAGATTTAGTCCGAGAGCTTTCTGTCCATCTATTGAAACTGTATATACAGTATACTGTCCGTGTCCAGAAAGGTAATATAAACATCATCAAAGTAGTCCATGTGACATCAGTGGGTTAGTTAGAAGTTTTTGAAGCATCGAAAATACTTTTTGGTCCAAAAATAACACAAAATAAGACTTTATTCAGCATTGTATTCTCTCCCGGGTCTGTTGTCAATCCTTCACAGTTACGCTGATGGCGTAAGACGCTGATGACGTGTTATCTGGTGCGCCCGAGCTTCATTTATAGACTGAGGGAAACGCACGCTGTAAAAGTGTCTCATCCGCGACATGCACATTTACGCACCATTAAAAAAATGATATCCACGCAAACAATGTAGAATAGCTTGAATATAGCGTGCGTCTCCCTCAGTCTATAAATGAAGCTCGGGCGCACCAGATAACACTTCATCAGCGTCTTACGTCAGCAGCGTCACTGCGGAGTCCTGAACGCAGATTCACAAGAGACGATGAACGGAGGTCGGAGGTCTTAGAACGACATGAGGGTGAGTCATTAATGACATTATTTTAATTTTTGGGTGAACTAACCCTTTAAGCTCCTGGTGACCCGCGAGAGCACCACAAGTTTATCCTCCATCATCACACTCTCCGGCGTTCAAAGCAACTGTAGCTTTCATCACTACAACGGAAGACCCGCCTCTCCATTCATTCAATTGGACAGTGAAAAAAACACTTTTACCGCTCAAAGTTGATTTTTTTTTACTCCAAAAACGCGAGGCGCCTGAGGCGCATAAAACAGCGCGCAGAACGCGCACTGCCATAGAAATCAATTGAAAAAAGGCACCTCTCACTGCCAAAATCGCGTTAGGTGTGATCGGCCCCTAAATCAGCTTAAAATAACGCATTTATCGATTACATTGTTTCGCCACAAGCTGGCAACAAGTGACTGTTACAAAATGTATTTGTTATTGAATCATTTATTAAAGAGAATGTAGTAGTATGATGCTTTTGTAAATAAGTCAGAAAGGCGTTTGCTGTTCTCTTCTCAGGCACTCGTGTTCTCAGCGCCGCCCGTCGAAATAAAAGTCCCGCTTCCAAAACGTCGGCCAATCAGAAAAACCAATCGGCCGACGCCGATATTTGAAAAATGCCTTATATCGGCCGATATATCAGCCTGGGCGATATATCGGTCGACCACTAATCATCCCAGCCCTAGAGGTCACGAGATCAGCGAGAACTGAGAAGATGACGCAGATGGGTCTCGATGTAGTGCGGCACTTTTGTGAACTCACTCAAGAAAGAGGCCAACAAAAATTATTGTCATTGCTTGATAAACGTTGAGCCTCTGTAGTCACTTGGACTATTTTAACATGTCTTTACTAACTTTCTGGGCCGGCAGAATGAAATTGCCTAGAAGCCTATGGAGGAGTGAGCCAGCTCTCATATTTCATCAAAAATATCTTAATTTGTGTTCTGAAGATGAACGGAAGTCTTAAAGGGATAGTTCACACAAAAAATGAAAACTCTGTCAGTAATTACTCACCCTCATGTTGTTCCAACCCCGTAAGACTTTCCTTCATCTTCGGAACACAAATTAAGATATTTTTGATGAAATCTGAGCGCTGTCTCACTCCTCCATAGGCTTCTTGAGGGATTGAAACTTGCCGGCCCAGAATAGTTATTAAAGGTGCAATGTGTAATATTTCTGAGGATCTATTGACAGAAATGCAATATAAGATCCATAACTATGTTTTCAGTGGTGTATAAAGACCTTACTTAATGAACCGTTATGTTTTTATTACCTTCATTTATGACACAGTCATTTATATCTACATAACCGCGGGCACCCCCTTCTATGAAGCTCGACATATTGTGACGTCATGTTTCTACCGTAGCCGACAGCGAACAAACAGCGCTACAGAGCGTTTCGTCACTAACTTGAATGAGAAGCTGCAGAAAACAGATATTGTTTAGGACAAGAGCCGACGGAGGGTAAATCTAAAAATCACGGGTCAACATCGGTGTGGCTTTTCACTGATGGAAGGGAAAAGCTTTCCCTTTCACTGAGGGAAAAAGGCTTTCAAAGCGACGCCGAAGTTGCCTGTTTACTGCTGGACAGGTATTCCAACTTTAACATTGCAAATGAAAACTGTTGTTTCATAATGTTAGCATTACCTAGAAGCTAGCCCATAGACACCGTGTGAAGTGACTTTTCCCTTGTCAGTGGTGTAAAATATGTAGGTATATTGTTTCATGTAACTTAGTTATTCACCCTTGCTGTGTTATGGCTTTGCTATGTGGGGATAAATGTGCTGGTTACGTTTGTGAGACAATCAGCTGATTAGTACTATTGAGTATTGACCGTAAAACACTAACATTAGCCTACAGCATAACAGTTCATACTAGCCAGCTAAACTAATCTATTAGAAAAAATGTGTAGTTGGATAGTTTCATGTGGTTCTTCTCCCTCGCTGTGTTGTGGGTTTGCTATGTGGGGAGAAATGTGCTGGTTACGTCGGCCACCGTAGCTTCTCCTTCCAGTTTGAGAAGGGAGGGATAGGCCGTAAGTGACTGGCTGTTTGCAATTCGCAAACCTCACCACTAGATGCCTCTAAAAATCACACACTACACCTTTAAAGACATCGTTAAAATAGTCCAAGTGACTACAGTGGCTCAACCATCTGTTTATCAAGAAACGAGAATACTTTTTGTATTACTTTTTGTAAACTAACGACTTTATTCCACTATTCATTATGTTCTCCGTGGGCCTAAGTGTGTTTGCGTAGTATAACTGCACATAGTATATCTGTGTTGCACGTCACCACGTAGGCTCACCATTGGCCGACGCTGGTCATGTGTGTGATGCGTGTGACCTATGGAGGAGTGAGACAGCTGTCAGATTTCACGAAAGTCTTACGGGGTTGGAACAACATGAGGGTGAGTACCGTAAAACTTCAAATAATAGCCGAGTCCCAAATAGACGCCTGTCTCTTTTACACGCCTGGTGTGGCTACAGGTTTGGATAAATAAAGGCCGGTCTCAATAGAGGCCGGGTCTGTTTTTTAGTTTCGGGTTGTATTTAATCTTCTAAAACCCGTCAGATCGTCTGTTTAAGCCAGTTATATGGTGTAGATTGGGCACGCAAGAGAGCCCTGCGCATTTGGGCGGGAGCTGTTAGCGCAAGCAAGGCAGGAGGTATCGCACACCGGACGAGATGCGCCGCGCCGCGTCTATGTATCGCACACCGGACGAGAAGCGCCGCGCCGCGTCCTATGTATCGCACACCGGACGAGAAGCGCCGCGCCGCGTTTATGACAACTTTATCACTCACCGGACGAGAAGCGCCGCCGCGCCTGTGACAACTCGCGTTCGCACACCGGACGAGAAGCACCGCGCCGCGTCTGTGACAACGCGTTAACGCACACCGGACGAGAAGCGCGCGCGTGCGGCGTTTATGACAACTCGAGTTATCGGACGCGCACTTTGTCAGTTTATGGTCAGCAATATTGTTATGTTTAAGGACATTATGGAATTAAGATCATGTCTATGTTATGATTGTACTGTACAATTAAATACAATCGTTGCTTAGTCTACACTACAGGTCTGAATTCACTTTACCTCAGAGCGTCCGTTACCTGAATTGAGAATATCATCTGAAAATCCGATAACATCAGCAATTTTCATTCAACCAGCTGATTTCTGTAAATGAATGTAAAGCTAAATGTATATTGCAGCGCAGGGTGAAGTCTCAACACTAAATTAAAGGCCTGTCTCATATAGACGCCTGTCTCCAATACAAGCCGGTGCAGTTTGGCGATTTGGGGAAAATAAAAGCCCAGGCTATTATTTGAAGTTTTACGGTAATTACTGACAGAATATTCATTTTTGGGTGAACTATCCCTTAAATATAAGTAGTGTGGGTGTGCCAAACTAGCACTGTGGTCCAGTCTGTGGTCCAGTCTCTTCATGCCCCGTCTGTAAAGAGAACAGATTGACTGATGTTACTAAAAATTGGTGAATTATTATTTCATAAACATTTAATAATAACAGTGTGGCTACTCCATAAATGTTAACCCTAAAGTTATTTAGACTGTGCTTTGAGTACCATAAATTTCAAAATGCCATAACCACATGACAGAATGAAGCATTTGCATCAAATGGCAAACACTTCTTTCATAATAGTACATTTTTGGATATACCATGTAAACACTGTTGTTCTATATCTAAAGCACTCTGGTTCCTTTCATAGGCTTATATCTACACTTCAATGCAATGTTTTACAGTGACAGTAATCTGCTGAGAGCGGGAACAAGTACACTAAACACCAATGCAATGTAGAAACATAACATGTTTATTAGGCCAAACATTACTGTTGTATACAGTAGCATACAACACAACCATAAACATATGTAAACCAAAAGTATATTCTTTTGAATACAGTAAAGAACACAATTGTGTGTGTGGGGTCTCTGTCCATTGATGGCATCAATAGTTCAAAACAGGTAATCTGACCTTTGACCATATGTGATTGGTTAGTGATCAGTAAAGCAATAAGTGTTTTCACATGTGAGGAGTGGTTTTTTTCTCATGCAACAGTACATTCCACAATAACATGCTGGCACGCTGACAAAAATTGTGTCTTCGAGCATAGTACGGGGATAGTTTCTCTCACCTTAGAGCTCCAATTCAGAGGTCAATGCATCCAACGGTTGTCCTGTAATGGGATGATGTCTGTTTGGTATGCTTTGGCCTTGAGGGGGAAGAACTAGTAGAAGCTTGATGCTCCGCATCCGCCAGTTCAGACGCCCGTCCCATTGGAAGTCTCTGTGGGAAAAAAACTGTAAACCACACAAGATTAAAATGTAGCTTACAAATGTTAAACAATGGAAAGGTTCAATAACACATTGTAAAGGATTAGCTACACTAATAAAATAAGATAATGTGCATCAAAATTCTGTGTACCTGCTAAACTTTTCTAATTTGTACTAATTTGCCTTACTATGGAAGTAGTAATATAATACTTTCATTGTATGACAATAGCAGCATTGAGAAAGGTCTTCTTTGAAGCTATTATAATAAAATTATAAAAATGTATAAACCAGGGCTTGGCATTAACGTTAACCCTGGTCTTGTACTTGTCCTTTGGACAAATAAATCGTTCATTCACTTGTAAAAAAACAAAAACAAAAAGTAGCTTGTCAAGGAATATATACATTTTTTGAAGTAAGGTTATTCATCTGTGTGTAACGTGTGTGTGTGTGTGTGTGCGCGCGCGCGCTGTATGCTTAACGTTAAATTAAAAGAGCACATTAATATGAAAACGGTGATTCAACTGACTTGGAATTAACGTTAACTTACCTGTGAATTACGTTAAGCGGTTGCGTGACATTCATGTTAATACTAGGCATAAATGGCATTATAAAACCCCTATTTGCCCTCCTGTAGGGCATTCCGTCATGTGAAAACTACGAAATGCTAACCGTCCAGTGAATAACTACTTTTAAGTTAATTAATTTTAAGATAATTTAGTTTACTTCCATTCACATTGAAAAATTGCCACCAAAACCTTTACAAAATCGCTAATCAAGATTACAAGCCTAAAGCCTAAACTTACAGCTAAAGTCTGAGATGCTAACGGACTTTTCCCGAAGACACTAAACCATTTCTATAAAGTAAATATTCAACGGAAGCGTGTTATTTACATGAAAGAATGAGTCAGAAACATTTTAATTTACTATTTGTGTAATTTTGGGGGACTAAACTTACCTGAAATTAGCGAAACCAACAGTGAGAGACAGAGTTGCTGCTTGTCGTCAGTTGAGCTCCCCGCCCGTTTCCATGGTAACTCCAGTTCAAATCTGGTTCAAAAGCAACTCGAATGTTCACTGCGCGCGCACATTAAAATACGTGGAAGTCACGCAGCATTTACATGAAAGAAGAAATGATGGAGGGAATTATTTGATAATCAAATAAAATATCCTGAAATGTGAGGTTAACATTAAGTGTATAGACTCGTGGCCATCACCAAACTGTAAACGGAATAAGAATATGAAGCATTGAGTGTAAAACAATGTTTACAAAGTCATTTATAGCCTAATAGGTTATAATAGGGTATAATATAATGTAATATAGTCTATAATATTATATAGCTTTATATAAATGGTTAACGTGGTGTATAAATAAAATTGCTAAACATTTATTAAAAACTAAACATGATAAGGCATAGATATATTTTATGAAATATACACAATATGTAGGCCTACACAATTTACAGATGTAACATGAGGAACAATTTAAAAGGTTTATGTTCAATGTATTTTTTAAATAATATATGTTCAAAATGTATTTCAATATATTTAACAGAGCTTTACATAATGTGAATAGCATATATATATATAAATTACAGGAAGGTCTGTCTGTCTGTCTGTCTGTATACTGTTAACCACAAATCTCTCGAACCGTT